>BQNB010114706.1:7924-20324 GCA_026074375.1 Tanacetum coccineum
AAACACCCAACATGATAAAAACTAGAATTTCACAATCAATATTCACTTATTTGGCAAAAGGAAATGTGTTAAACGTTCGTTTTTTTTCTAATCACCGTCTAAGTAAGTAATTAATATGTAAATAAAATAGCTGTTAAACATTTTTTATCTCTTTGTCTAGAAAATGATGAAACAACTCAAGTGAGAATGAAGTGTATGCATCAACTATACAAACTATCATTTATATTTGTTAAAGAATATCTAAATATTTTATACTAATGCGAACAACGTAAAAAAAAGTTATGCCCGGCAACGCACGGGTATTGCACTAGTTAGATAGGTTTGTTGAGCTGGTGCATATAAAATTTGGATGCTACTATGAATTGGTGGTCACAATGTTTTCGGGTGAGTTTTCATAATTATTTTATTAAATATATGTTATGATCAAAGGAGGACCCAGAGCACTAAGTTATCATGTTGACATTTCTTTTACTAGTATAAAGAGTTTTGATTAGGGGTGAGCATTAGGTAGTCTCAGGCGGTATTTTGCTAAAACCAAACCACGAACCAAAAGTTCGGCTTTAAGTTCTTTAAAACCAAACCTCGAACCAAAATTTATGTTTGGTTTTTTCGGTTTTTGGTTTTTTGCTTTTAGGTTTTCGGTTTTTCCATTGTAGGGTGATGTGCTGTCGTTGTATCGTTTATATTTAAGATGTTTCAAGTTTTAAATTTATATTTTGCCGACTTAACCAAAAACAACACTTAAGTAGGGTGTCGAACACTTGAAGCGAGGTTAAATCTCTCAATTTATTTATATTTTGGTTATCTAATCTATGCTAATTCTAATCTATGTCAAACCTATGCTAAACCTATGTTAGTTCTAATCCTAATTCTAACAGGTAAAAGGGGGTTTCAGCCTGAGAGACTGGCACGGTTTGGTCGGTGACTGCAATCAATTCAAGACACTTTAACCCACGCAAGATAATTAACATAAGATCAAAGAGCGGTCGAGTCTTATGATAGAAAACTGTATTAACCATTATTAATCTGATTAGAACATTGGTTTGTTTATTTAGTGCAATGATTTCTTCTCTTGAGGTGGCATATCATTCTTAAGACTTAGGCGAGACTTCTTCCTAAGACCTAGACACATTAATGGTGATCTTGTTAAACCCTAGCTCATAGAGACTTTGCCCACTTACTGCTTAACGGCAATTTATACACTAGTAGTCCACTTGTCCAACTATCCAATGGAATCAGAACGTTATTTGTTGAATTATCTAGGTTCACCTTCTAGTCAACACGATCAATAAACCAAAGGCAATATCCAATTAACTAGTTAAGCCCGAAGCGTATCCTAGACACAGACTTAGAGGGACAATATTTGTGATCCTATGATTCTAGATGTATAAATTACTATATGGAGAGCTATCCCAGACTCTAGATCTACTTGGTCCGTATCACTAGATCCAGTTGAATGATAGGTCGCATACAAAAGCACGTAAACAAGTATAAATTGATAAACATAAACAAGCATTCAACGATAAATCAAGAAATCAAGATAAACAATACCAAACATTCAGATCTTCATAACAATGGCTAATACCCGAAGGTATTAGCCTTCAAACGTCATAATAAATACAAGAGTAATTATTTAGCCAATGTAAACTAACCGAGTTAACGAATAATACCAAAAACTGAACGATTACTAAAGTATATGGAATTACACGTGTCTCCTATGGAATGGATAGCTTTGCACAACCTCTTTTGCTCTTCTTTGCCTTTGAAAATCGACTTTTATGGTTTAGGTATCAAGAATAGGATTTAGCACACTTAAAACTTAAAACTCAATTTTGAGTTTTCTATTTATACTGTTTGGATTCGGTCTCGATACGGCATATCCAAGGGATTAGATACGGCATATTAGGGGTTGCCTAGAGTAGGGTCCACGCTTGATATCTTCCAGAATCTTTACATACTATATCTTTGATACGACGTATAGCGTTCTTCTGGATATGACGTATTGGGCTTGTTTCATTCGTGGTCTTTGGTGAGTTCAGGCATTGATACGCCATATCTTCTTGATGGATACGGTGTATCGGTCTTCAGAATCACAAGTCTTCAAAATATCTCCGTTTAAGCTCCAGAATGCACGCCTTTTGTTAACTTTCATAAAGTACTCCTTAATTACTGCAATTCTCAAATACAAACGATTAAGTAACAATACTTTGCAATAATTATACAATATGGGTTAATTACATGGGATAAATGATGCTATAAAATATACATTATTTGATGTCATCAAGGAGTCTCAGAGCGGTAGGCTCCACCATCCATTCAATGATTAAGTTTCCAACGACAAAGGGAGTGGCCACAATGAAAACTAACAGGGAGGCCTTATAGGAGTGCAGGCAGATAGAAGAAATGCAAAGATCGTAGAAGGAAATGCAGTGGCGTCAAAAAATGGAACAAGTGTCTCGGATAAAGGAACAAGCCATACTGCGGAACAGAGCCATGGCCGAGCAACGGTCCAGAAAGAGGCCCGTGATCAGCGATGAAACTTGGGAACATGATACAATAAAAGAGAAGATGGTAATCTGCAATGAACACCTGGACCAACCTGTAATAATCAATGGTAAATTGTCAATTGGGTGTAAGCAAAAGATAGGAGAAGTCATCAGGAAAAACACGGATGTGTTTTCATGGACAACAACGGTAAGCACAGCTGTGCCACGGTTCGTGATGGAACATCAGTTAAAGGCGTACCCTCTAGCTGAGCTAGTTGCTCATAAGAAGCGACCGCTAATGCCAGATCGGAGGCAAGAATTGAAGGAAGAAGTGTTCAATTGGCTAAAGGAAGGTGTGGGAAACTAGAAGGGGGGGGGGAGGGTTGAATAGTTTATCGGTTAATTGTCCGTTTTAAAACTTTGCTTATAAAACGGTTTGATTCGAGTTGTATGTCAATCAATCAACAATATGAATCATAACTAAACTATCTAATGTAATGAACTAAATGAATAATAACAATATAAAGAGATAAGGACAGAAAAGATTAAAGCAAGACACCAAGATTTATAGTGGTTTGGCTACAAAGCACCTCTTCGCCCTACTCCACTCCCCGAGTACTCCACTCGAGTTTTCACTATGTCAACAAGCTCCCTTTAGGCGGAGAAAATCGTTTATACGTCGCTTACTTTCTTTTTCGACACTAAACTAGATGTCGAGTCCGAATCTTAGCTAGAACCAATCTAAGACTTCACTAAGTCTTTATACACTCACAAGATATATACTCTTGGATTGACACACAATCCAATTCACATAAATACAAGATTTAAATTGTAATTTAATAAAAATTATAAGGTTAAATTAATCTAAATTTACAAAAAAGTAAATTACAAAATTTAAAAAATATTATAAATACTATAGAAAATTTGAAATAAACTTTTAATATTTTTAAAATAAAAAAAAATAAAATTATATAAGAATAAAAAAAAAATAATTTATAATTATATTATACAAATATAAAATGATAATTTTTAATAAGCGTTTAATTATAATTAATATTAATATAAAACTTTTAAATTATAAAAATATTTATTATAAATATTTTAACAATTTTGAGTTAATTAGAGAATAATTTATATTTTTATAAAAAAAATAAAATTAAAAAAAAAAAATAAAATTTTAAATTATAAGTTTAATAAAAAAAAAAAAAATAAATAAAATTTAAATAATTAATATAATTATATAAATATATAATTAAATATATAATATAGAGAATAAAAAATAATAAATATAAAATAATTAAATTTATTTATTAAATTTATAAATATAAAAAAAATTAAATTTATATTAAAAATTATTAAAATATTTTAGTTAAAATTTATATTAAATAATTTAAAGGATATTATTAAAGAAATTTAAAAAAATAAAATAAAAATTTAAAATAATTATAAAATAAATAATTTATATTATTTTTTTTTGATAAAAGAATAAAATTAATATAATAAATATATTTAAAAAAAAAACACAATTAATTAAATATATATTTTAGTTATAAATAAAAAAATTAAAGTTAAAAATAATAAAAAATTAATAAAGAGAATTTTATTATTTATAAATAAATTAATAGTAAATATTATATTAATTAATTTGAATAAAAAATAAGAATAAAATTTAAAATAAATATTAAAAAATATAATATTATTACTATATTTTATATATAAAATTTTTTAATCTTTATTTATTAATATACATTAATTAGATATATTAGAATTATTCAATTTATAATATAAATACATTATTTTAAAAAATAAAAAAAAAATAGAATAAATATTAAAAAATAGTATAATAATAATAAATTGATAATTATTTAAAAAAAAAAAATTATATAAAATTAAAAGATATAATAAAAATTGAAATTAATTTAAATTTAAAAAAATTACGACAAATTATATTTAAAATTTAATAAAATATTAAAATACCGAAGATAAACCGCGCTCGCAAACAGCTGACCACCAAACCACTCCCACGCCCAGCACAACACACCGCCCAACAACCGCCCCTGACACCTTCACCCACACACCACAAACCCAAACCAACCAAAACCCACCACACAACAAGACACAACCCTCGAACCTGACCCCGAAAACCCCCCCAACCAAATCCCCACCCCCCACCTAAACCAATCCTAAATACCCAAAACCCCATCACTACTCCTCCCCAAAACAAACACCAACCATCCTCCCCTACTCCCCCACCCCACTCCGCACCAAACACTAACTCCCCCCCGTGAAAACCAAAGAAAAATACCCCCACTCCCCCCCAACCACACTCCACCAAACCCAAACCCCCCCTCCAAAACCCCCCGCACAAGCCCTACAACCCAAACAAACACCCAAACCACTCTCAACCTAACTAACGAGTCTCAAAACCCTACAACCCAAAAACCCCCAAATCAAGAGACAACCCAACCAACCTCCCACCCAAACACCGCCCACACCCAACAGCTCCCCCCCCCCACCCCCGCCCCCAACCGCTAACCAACTAACCACCACTCGAAAACCCCCCCACCCGCACACACAAATACATCACACCCCCCCAAACCAAAACCAACCAAAAACCCACCAAACCCCACACCCCAACCACCTAAAACTCAACCCCAAACAGAGAACATCAAACCCCCAGACTCCAACAACCACCGACCCCCCCCACAAACCTCAAACCCCCCAACAAACCTCCAACCACCCCGCTAATCTAACCCCCCCCTACCAAAACCCCCCCAACGCACCACCTGACCCGCAAAACCATCTAACCCCCAAAACCACACCACTCCCCCCACAAACCCACACCCCGCCCCAAAATCACAAATCAAACCCGTCAAAACACATACCCCCAACCAAACACACCCTCCCCGCCACAAACAACCCCGAACCAACCCCCCACTCCACAACCCCCCCCCACCTCAACGACCCCAGACCAAACCTCACCTACCAAACCCACCCAAAACACAAACGCAACCCCCACCCCACCATCCACCCGCCACACTCACCCAAACAACCAGCACCTAAACACAGCGCCCCACGTCCAAACTAAACAACAACCCCCCAACCCTCCCCCAAAACCCACTACAGGAGAACCCCAACCCAACCCCACCCAAAACCCCCCACACCCCAACTTAACCCCACCAGCTCACACCCACCACCACCAACGCTCAACCCTACCCCCTCACCAAAACCCCCTTCAGACCTCCAATCGCCAACCCCGACCCAACCCCCCCCCCCACCCCACTCCTCCAAAACGCACCTCAACCCTCCCCCCAACCCAAACCCACAAATCCCATAACACCTTCCACAAAACAAACCCCAAACCCAACCGTTCCCCACAGCCAACCTCAACACCCACGTCGTAACCCCGAACAAACCCCTCAACCCCCACACCTCAACCACAACACCCCCACCCAAAACTGTCGCCCACAGCCACTCGACGAGCACCCATCCAAACAAAAACGACCACAACAAAAACGAACGCCCCCCCCCCCCCCAACAAGAACCCCCACCTTCACACCCCCCCCCAACTCCCAGACGCCCCCCCCCCCCCATCCACACACCCCTACCAAAAGCACCCACAACCTCGACAACCCACAAACCACACACCACCGACATCCCGACCCGCCCCCAACCCACGATCCCCCAAAAAACCCTCCATCACAGCACCAGCCCCCCGATCCTCACCCCCCCCACACCCCCCCCCCAACAACACCCCACCTCCCCCAAACCAAACCCGCCCTCCCCACCACTCCCTAACAAGACTCCCAAACACACCAACCCCGCCCCAAACACCAACAAACTCCCCCCCCCCGCCAACACCACAAAACACCCGGCTGTAACCCGCTCGCGCACCTCCAAATCAACAACACTCTCGCCCGCCCCCACACCCAACCCACCAAACCCCCCACCAAATCCCTACCCAACCCCCCAAACCCAAAAATCACCAACCACACACCACCCCGATCCCCCCACCGAACCGAACACCAGCTCCCCCCAACCCCCCCCCACAGTCTCAAAACCACTCCCCCAACATCGCCCCTAGCAACACAGAACCCGGCCAACAATACCCCCCACCCCACGGCCCCACCACCACAAACAACCCACTCCCGGTCCCCCCAGAGCCCCACGCCACGACCAGAACTCACACTCCACCTCGCAACCCATCCCCCCAAAACCCTCCACAAAACCCCACCCCAACCCCCCCACAGCCCTCTCCAACCGACAACCCTCCTTACCCAACCCCCACCACCACAACTCAAACCACCCACCCCCCCCCCCACCACTCACCATCCCCACCCCCCCCTCCCCAAAACCACCCCACCCCGGTCCACACCAAACAACACTACCCAAACCCACCCCCACCCACACGCTCCAGCCACTACAACCACACTTACTCTCCTCATCCCCTATACACCCAACCACACCCCCCCCAACAACACGAGCCCTCCAAACCAATCACCACCTCCTAACCCAAACAACCCAACCCACATACTCTAACCCCCCACCTCCCCCACAGCAACCCATGAAACCCACCCCGATCACTAAGCCCCCCACATCAAAAAACCCCCCCCAAACCCAGATACACCCACCACCCACCCCCACTCTCTCTCCCCCCCCAACTAACCCCACTCCATCCGTCCGACAAACCCCCAAAACAAACCACACCCTAACAACCCAACAAAACAACACCCCCAATCAGGCCACCGCCACACAAAACCGCACCCACCACGAAAACCCCTAACGGAACGACAGCCGAAAAAACTCCCGCCCCCCCACCCCCCCCACACCCCCCCACTCCCAGATCCGAATACCCTAATACAAAACAGCGCTCCCCTCCTCCCAACGAGCTCATACCGCCCGCACACCCCTACCAACCCCCCCCACTCAAACCTCGCACCAAACCACACCGCCCCCCACCCCCACAAACACACTTCCCCCCCTCCCTCACCCCCCTACTATCACACCCCCCCCAGCCCAAACCCCCCCCCCCCCCAACCACACCAGCCTCAAATAGCACAAACAGTCTGTCCTCTCTCTCACCCATTCCCCACCCGCACTACACACTACATCACCTCAATAACAACCACAATCCCAATCAACTCCTCCCAATTCTCCTCTGTTCCAACCAACCAATCCCCCCTCACCCTCACATAAACTATCACCCTCCATAATAAAACCCCTCCGCTCCCTCCGCCTCTCCCCTACTCACATCCTCCCCACCAAGTCCCTCTGCAACACAAAAAACTCATTGATATTCCCCACAAACACTTCCCCCCCCTCGCCAAGCACGCGACCAGGCTGACTATCTCTGTACCCACCAAATCAACTTTTTCCTCCCGTCCACACCTTTTTCCACACCCCGACGCGACCGCTCACTTATTAGTTACAAAAGAATTTGAACGACCAAAATATTAAAGAGAACCAACGCCAAATATGGGTGGGTGGGGGGGTGGGCCAACATACTCAAAACAACTATCTAGTATTTACTCATCCCTTTACATTTGATCAGACTCACAAATTGAATGATAAAAAAAAGAATCAACCCCCACCCTAGATAGTGTCGACCAGTCCAGAAAAAGGAAACAAAATTACTCCAAGCGACCCAAAAATCAAGATAACAGTATTTGTTATTAACCAAACCCAACAATGATTTAAACTATACAGTCAAACAAGAAAATAACCTTAACTAAACGAAATAGATAAACGTTTCATTTATATATCATAAAAATGTTATTCATATTTACATTATATAATTATCAACACATCGAGAGGTACCAAAAAAATATAAATACATGTTATTATTAGACATTATAGTCATAACAAATCCACCACAGGATAAATGTTTGTAATAACAATCTCCCCCTTATTTGAATGATAGACAAAAAATAAACACATTTTATTAGTAAAAAAAAAATAAAGTTTGATTATAAATTATTAATTAGTTTAATTCCAATTACACCTCCTTTTTTGGTAGACGAATCCAAAAAAGGTTTATACGACGAATTGTAGTAAAGAGAAAGAAAACGACGATTGAATACGATCCTCCCCTTTGATTCTAAAAGGCTCCAAGCACCCCCTTGACTATCTAAGCTCCCCCTTGTTCGGGGCACCAAGGGATCGATTTTACGATAATTTGTTTGCTACAAAACAAGGTTAGAAATACAAGTGCAAACCAACATAACATGACAAATATAATAAGAGTATAATCCACACTTTTATAAACTCATAAACAAAGTGCATTAAAAATCCTAGAAAGATCATATATAGCCATATAGGACAATATATGATGATACAACATAAGATAATCATAACCTAACACAACATATTAAAGCATTTAATAAAAGTAAACTAGTAGATTATTCTTTATGTTTAAAAGTAAACTAGTATTAAGGTGTAGGAATTTGTTTTTGATATTAAGGGAAATGTCAGCTTTTTGCCAAAAGATTAGTCAAAGGTTCAGAAAAAGAGAGAAGACAAGAAAAGAAACGTGACTACTGTTGGCGGTCCCATAAAGTGTTGGCGGTCTCGAATATATGACGGGGCCGCCTAACCTTTTAAGGGGCGGTTTTTCTAGAGTTTGGAAATTTTCCAAAAGTTAATCTTTTGATTTAGAATAACTTAAGAGGATTGGAAGGGTGATTATGGCATTTTCATCATTTCAAAAATCATATACTCTAGCTAAAAGAGAAGAGACATCATGCAATAGGGCCAAGTAGAACCATATAGATGATTTAAAGGTCTATTAAGTGTCACATAACAAGCAACATATAAGTCACATAAAGTCCTACAAGATGTCATATAGCATCATTAAATTAGATTAGGAGAAGTTATACTAGAATATTTTACATGTGATGGTCATGATGTGCACATCAAAAGTCTTCCAAAATCTCATTGGTTGGAGTATTGTGTAATGGGTTCATTGTTGTTGGATAGGAGATGAATTTGTGATCATTTGGAGAGAATCTAGTTAATTTGTCAAGAAATTTTGATAACAAGAGTCCGTATGGCAAGATGCCGTCGGATCGATGTTTGAAGTCGTTTATTCTATTTAGAATGAAATGAGAGATGTTGAAGGGTGTAGAGAAGGTGATGCAGAAGATCATGTAGGCTTTACAAGCTGACAAGAGATTTTTGTCAATATCAACAACACATATAATGTTCTCACGAATGAGATGATGTGTCATTTTAAGATAAGGACAAAGTTCTTTGACAAAAAGTTTGCATGGATCTTCAAGTGCAAACTTGAAACCATTTAGATGTTTCTTAGTTATATTGTATGTGATTGAGGTTGGATAAGTTAGTTTAGTATAGAGAGGATCTTTTGTTGGAGTGTTGTGTTTATTGATGGAATTGAGGGACCATTTATTGTTATAAAAGCAATGTCCTTCAAATGAAATATTGAGGAGTGTTCCAAAATCCCGAAATGAAGCACCAACTCTCTTTCCATTTATTTTAAACACTATGATCCAAAGATCATCTATGAGAGTTAGTTCAAATGTTTGGTAAAATTCGTATATGAATTTTGGATAAAAATTTCCACTTAAATGAAGAAGAGTTTGAAATCCAGTTTTGGTTAGTTTCTTTTCCAATTTGCCATTGTGGTCAAATTTTTTGTCAGGGATTCTTCCCTCATGAATGGGTCGAGAAGATATTTTTATGAAATATGGTTTTTGTGGAGAGTTGGTGTGATTAGAAAGGTAAGACTTATTTTGAGTTGGAGGAATGTGAGTTTTTAGGCTTTTGTGTTTTTCTTGAGACATTCCTTTGTTCACCTATCATCAATGGTAGTATTTTAGTAACTATTATTCTTGAGTTTCAATATTCGTTGGGCAAGTGTCTAGTGAGTGCCTATATGCAACAAATGTGGAGCAAGGATTAACTCGACCTAAGTATAAAATCCTAAGAGTTAACCCAAATGCTCCTTAATTTAATTTTGCTTAACCAAACAAGTCGAAAAATACATATGAATTATGTATCTCAAAATTTGTTTATGAGATCATTATGCATGTGTTTGAAAACGTTTTTAGGTTGTATTGACAATGCATAACAACAATTTTATTATGTTCCTAACGTGAGTGATTTGAAAATAAAATTGGGGTTTTAGTTCAAAATCAATTTTTCAACAAACTCATCAATGTATGGAAATCCTATGTCTACGGGAAGCATATTAGTTGTACATCGTATCCTAGTAGTTCTAATTGTATAAAATTGAAAGAAAATAGAAAATCCCCAATTTCAATTTTTGGTGTTCATCATGAACCCTAGACTCGAATTGAAAGAAAATAGATGAAATGACTTACAATTGATGATCTTTGTGATGTTAGGATTGATTATTAGTGTTTATTTGATCTTCAATTGATGTTTTAATGGTTGAATTTGAGTTTTGGTGGGTTTTGGGTCGTGGTTCGCAGCAGCAATAGGTAAGGGGGTGTTTGTTTTTGTGTTTTGAAATTTTTTAACTAAGTGTTCATATTTATGATCTGCTGATGGCGGTCCCATATCTCCTGGCGGTCCCAAATATATTGGGGGCCGCCCTTAGGCAAGGATTTTGAACTTAATTTTGACAAAATTTTTACGAAGAGGAGTGCCATTTTAATTTGCATTTCACGAATTAAAGATGCTTAAAGTACTTTGGATGAAGTATTTAAGTTGTCACGACACGGAATAGAACACGAACTAGAATTGAGACAGAAGAAGGAGAAGCGGACTAATATGATTTATGGAATGTGTTCCATCATTCCTAAACCAAGACGTAAATAGTTAAACGATTCACGTTTAAGGGGTTTAGTAAGAATTTC
This sequence comes from Tanacetum coccineum, assembly GCA_026074375.1. Taxonomy (NCBI): domain Eukaryota; kingdom Viridiplantae; phylum Streptophyta; class Magnoliopsida; order Asterales; family Asteraceae; genus Tanacetum; species Tanacetum coccineum. The sequence goes on from BQNB010114706.1 coordinate 19,251, forward strand.
GGCGATGTTGTCGATGGACGACACTTTTTCAATAGAGATATGTCCTTTTTGGACATTATCACGAAGAAAGTGGTGACGTATTTTGATGTGTTTGGTACGAGAATGTTGCATCGGGTTTTTGCTGAGGTCAATCGCGCCTTTGTTGTCGCACATGATGGGGACGTCGTCAAGTCGTACGTCGTAGTCGATGAGAGCTCGTTTCATCCATAGTGCTTGTTGACATGCCTTTCCGGCGCTTACGTATTTGGCTTTGGTAGTGGATATAGCAAGAGCGGTTTGTTTCTTCGAGAACCAAGATGTCAAACAACATCCCACGAACGTACAAATACCATTATTGCTCTTTCTGTCCACATAATCTCCTGCATGATCAGAGTCAGCATATACTACGGTTTCTATGCAGGTCCCCTTAGGATACCAAAATCCTAAGTGCGTAGTGCCTTTAACGTATTGGAAGATATGCTTAACCGCTTCAAGATGAGAGGTTTTGGGAGCCTTTTGGAAGCATGCACAAAAGCAGACACTAAACATGATATCGGACCTACTTACCGTTAGGTAGAGTAAACTACCTATCATGCCTTGATACTTGGTACTATCTATCGACTCACATTCTTTGTCTTTTGTGAGTTTAGTATCCGAGGACATGGGGGTTTTCATTAGTTTAGAATCTTTTAAGCCAAATTTCTTAAGCATTTCTTTAATATATTTAGATTGATTAAAGTAGATACCGTCTTTCATTTGTTTTATTTGTAATCCAAGGAAGAAGTTAAGTTCACCCATCATGCTCATCTTGAACTCGTCATGCATGATTTTGGCAAATTCATCACACATGTCTTGATAATTTGAATCGAATATAATGTTATCGACATATATTTGAACAATGATGAGATTTGAACTTTTATTCTTAGTAAAAAGTGTGTCCATTCCCATTTTGTATTCATGTTTATTAAGAAAAGCTTTTAATCTATCATACCAATCTTTTGGTGCTTGTTTAAGACCATATAAAGCTTTCTTTAGTTTATAAACATGATCCGGTTTTTCGAAGTCAATGAATCCTGAAGGTTGTGACACGTATAC
>BQNB010114707.1:6465-21699 GCA_026074375.1 Tanacetum coccineum
AATTTCTTTTTCTGATGTACAACAATGATAGGCGTTTGCAGCCATTACCCAATGCTAGTAATCCAGCGTCACAAATGTAACAATTAATTACATGTAGTGTTTCCAAATTTTTACAATACAATCCAATCGACTCCCAACCACGAATCCCAATCTGTTCACAAAAAGATAAGTTCCACTCTTGCAGCAACGGACACCCTTTAGAAATTTCTATGATAGCATCGTCTTTAATAAAACTACACTTACCAAAATGAAGGATTTTAAGATTTGAAGCGAATCCTAAACCAATTGCAGCCAGTCCATCTCCCGGTATCTTACCTTTAGAAAGATTTAGATACTCGAGACCACCTCCACTTAAAATTCTACCAACACCAGTAGCATCCATGTCCAATGCACAATCTTCAGCGTCTAAACACGTCAAGGTTGAAGAAATCCCGTTGAAGCTTACACCAACAACTTTTCGACAGCAAGAAATATTGAGTGCTCTAAGCTGGCGGCAATTTTGGTTAAGGGACAAAATTCCACGGTCAGTTATTTTGGTGCAACATTCAAGACTTACGTCTTTTAAGGATTTACAGGCCTTTGTTAAGGTTTCCAATCCAGAATCAGCAATAGAACAATAATAAAGACTGATTACGGACAACAATGGACAACCATTGGTAATCGACATGAGTCCGTTTTTGGTGATTTTAGTACCAAATGAAAGGTAAAGAGAATGCAATTTAGAACCATTATTTTCAAAGTGAGTTAAAGTTGAATCTGAAACTTCTATTAAGCGATTGTTCAAACACAATAATTCTAACTGCCTAAAGCGGTTCAGCAACTTGCCTAGGATAAGTGAATAAGCCTCCGTAAAGCACATATATTCATCAATTTTTAAGGATTTACATCTTGAGTTTTGTATATCAAGAAAACGGTGACATGTTAGGCCAAAAGATATCTGATCAAGCTTTGAGTCTAGTTTTTCGTAAATTAAGTACCAACAATCATCGGGAAGGTGTTTCTTACTACTCGATCTAGTTTTTCGTACATTCATCTCTGAAAATAGCTAGTGAGTTTACAACAAACTCGATGTATGGGTATCAATGTGATCAATAGCTGTTGAAACAAACAAATAAATATACATTAGAAAGAAAAAAAATCAAGTAAGAATTTTACATTATATAGGAAAAGATGATAAATTACAATGATCACAATGCGATCTACTTAGAGTGCTAGATGCAGTAAAACCCTAAAATTGTATAGACGTTGTCACGTCACGTCGTGAACATGTATGATATAACACTCATATAACACCATCAAAAATATTCTACTCATTTGAAAAAAAAACCCCAAAACGATGGTCATACCAATGGCTATGGCCGTATAACACGAAACCCCCAATGCCCTATAACAAGTATAGCGGCGACATGGGTGCCATTTTGGCATCTATAACACGTCACTGCACGGTGCCCTGTTAAGATTTTGCGATGAACTCAACTATTTTTAATTTTGAATCATTTGATCTCTATACATGACATGTTATGAGTTAACTTTGTTGTATATATATTGCTAAACAATCGAATCGTAGAAGCATGCATGTTAAAAACACAATAATTCATCACTTTAATTAGATACTGTTTGATCTTAACATCTTAAATATCTAGATATTATACTGAACAAAACATGCATGCATGTCAACAAACATACACAAAAAACGATGATAAATAGGTGATAACGTATAGTAGGTATACCAAGCCTTCGAACTTGGGTCACACTGCCACTTGGGCTTCTGGGCCCAACTTAGCAGTCATGGGCCGAAACTAAACCCAATCATACACTAGCAACGGCTCGGACACAGCAAAACGGACGCGGACCTAACTATAGGCTACTTCCGTCCGCGGAAAACACACGCATCCGTACACACGATTACTGCGGAACCTTGCCCGACAAGGGACCCACTCCGACCACTAACGAAACAAACAAAATATTAGGAAACCCTAATATTTCACTCGCTTATAAAAGGGACCCTCTGACACAATGAACAGTATGATTTTCTCACTCTACATACACACACTTTCTCTCTCTACATGTTTACTTACTCTCACACCGGAGTCTAATCGTGGGGTCCGTCCCCACGGTAAGGCTAACGGTTTTCATTTAATTGTGCAGGAAATCATCTCACCTCTCTTGCTCTAGTACAAGATCTGATACCCAAATCATTCGAAGGCCCGGCCCAACGAAGGATTTGAGCCCTATTCTAAGCCCGACACTTATTTTGTACTAACAAGTGGCGCCATCCGTGGGACCCTAACACAACCACGTTTTCTAAAATACTCATCATGAGCACTCGCGAACAGCACACCCCAACCATTCCCACGTCCGCCGTGCGGAACACCGGGGGAAGAAGTGGCCCACAAGGTCTCGAGGAGCCTACGTCTGACGAGGTCCTAAGAGAACTGTGCGACAAAAACTACCACCAACTGTTGCCGCTCATCGCTGAAAAAATGCAAAAAGAAAAAGAGCAGCAAGATAAGCTCAACGCAGTAAAGGCACGCCTACTCTACGGTGACGAATCCGGAAGAAATCCAAGAAATCACGAAGAGTCGCATTACTCCGAATCCAAGACGCCAACTGCCCGGACAGAGCCGAGAAGGAGGCATGGAAGTAAGCACTCCCGAAGCCCGTCACCAATTGCCAGTGTCTTCAGAAGACTCAGACGAAACAAACCTCCTTCACCTGGGCCCAGGCCGCGGAAGGAGGGTGGTGTATTCAATAGGTTGGGGGAAAAGAACAAAGCGCATCCGCACGTTCTGACAGCCGCCACCAGAGTTCCCACGCGAAGGGAACCGAGGTGCAACCAAGGAAGCATCATCACAGGGGTACATCGCCCCGAGGAAATTACAGGATATTCAGAGAGTGAAGGACAAGAGGGAGGTCACTGAAATCCAATTCGAAGAGGCACAGGTCAACACTACGAAGATGTCTCTTCAACCTTGGAGTGTGAGAAGAAACCTTTCCACACCTGGTTCTGGCATTTCGATTTCCCAAGGACAAGGATGCCTAGCCATGTCAAGACATACGACGGAAGCGGGGATCCGGAAGACCACTTAAAGCTATTCCAGTCTGCTGCAAAAACAGAGAGGTGGGCAATGCCAACGTGGTGCCATATGTTCAACTCAACGCTCACTGGAAATGCTAGGGTCTGGTTCGACAAGCTCCCAAAAGAATCCATTGACAACTATGAAGATCTAAGAGCAGCATTCAGGGAAAATTATCTCCAGCAAACAAAACACATCAAGGATCCGGTAGAAATACACCATATCAAGCAAAGAGATGGAGAATCCACGGAGGACTTTATGGAAGATTACAATAGCAGTAAGTCCTTGGACGTGGAAGGAGTGCGGAATGCCTGAGATCTCCGGATTCATGCAGGCGGATAACCTCACCCTGAGATTGATCAATCGTTTATACGAGAAATCTGGATCAAAGACGTGATGTACTAAGGTGATACGTCTTTGCTGCAAGGGGGGAAGTCGTCGCGTTCATCATAGTCCAAAAAGCACCCGCGCCTTGGAGGCAACCGGAAGAAGGAAAACAATCCAAATTTCAAAAAGGGTTTCAAAAACAAGCAAAGGTCGGATCGGAAGCCAGATAGGTTTTCACTCCTTACGAAAACCCCGAAAGAAATATTCGCTTTAGAAAAAGGAAAATTCAAGGCTCTACCGCTAATGGTAACTCCCGCGAAAAAAAGGGATCCAAACAAGTACTGTGAATTCTACGCGGATACGGGGAATAGCACGGACGAATGCATGCAGCTGAGGAAGCAGATAGACGAGATGATCAAGTCAGGTAAATTGTCGCAATTCATCAAAGAATTAAACAAACGACAAGCAATGGCACAAATATAGGGGGAAACAGCAGAAAAGACAAGCCCCTATCCATCTTGATGATTCAACTGTGGGAGAGGGTAGCCAAACAAAGGGTCACCCAGAGCTTCTCTCCGGAGACAGTAATCTCTTTTCCGTCTTTAAGAGAGGAAGATGGAACGGAAGGACCAATGACCATCAAAGCTAAAATAGGAGGGAACTTCGTACACCGGATATACGTGGACGGAGGAGCGTCCTCAAAAGTTCTATATGAACATTGTTTCGTCAGGCTCCGGTAAGAAATAAGAAGCCAGATGATTCCAGCTACCACATTACTCATAGGATTCAATGGAGAAACCATTTGGCCGCTAGGCCAGATATCCCTACTAGTAAAGATAGGTGACGAAGAGCATTCCACTTCCGCATGGATGAACTTCATAGTTATCAGGTCACCATCCCTACACAATGGAATAATAGGCAAAACAGGTATAAGAAAGATCCGTGTCGTGCCATCCACGGCACACGGAATGTTAAAATTCCCAGTCGAAGGAGGAACGGTGACGTTAGGAAGCAACAAAGTCATCCCGATGGAATGTGCAATGATCTCCGAACCTAGCACACAACACTTCGTGACCAGTCAGGTGTTGGAGAAGAAGATAAAAGTGTACATTCATCCTGAGTACCCTGAGAAAATAATAGCCATAGGATCTACCCTAACAAAAAAAGGACGCAAAGAACTATGTGCTTTGCTCAAACAAAATCTGGATGTTTTTACCTGGAAGCCAGCAGACATGACAAGCGTCCCGCGGCACATAGCGGAGCACCGCCTAAATGTCCGAGAATGATGCCTACCTATCATACAAAAGAAAAGGGGGCAAGCACCGAAAAGGAATAAAGCAATCCAGAAGGAAGTGGAAAAATTAGTAGATGTCAGAATCATGAAAGAAGTTCATTATCACAGCTGGCTATCTAACCCGGTCATGGTCAAGAAACATGATGGGAGCTGGCGAATGTGTGTGGATTTCAAAGATATAAACAAAGCATGTCCTAAGGATGGTTATCCCCTGCCGGAGATAGATTGAAAAGTAGAGTCTCTCTGCGGATACCCTTTTAAGTGTTTCTTGGACGTATACAAAGGGTACCACCAAATCAAAATGGCAGAGGAGGATGAAGAAAAAACAGCATTTATCACGAGCCAAGGGATATTCTGTTACTGTCACTAAATAAATAACAAATATTTAATAATGTTATATAAAATATTAAAATACTATCAAGTAAATACTCATTTTTATCAGAAAAATAATTTGGAAAACAATGGCGCAAGTTTCGTGACTCGAATCATCCGTTAAGTCGTCCAAACGAGACCCGAACCATTATATTACAAAAGTTACACTTCTGGTCCCTGTGAAATATTTACACAATCTACCCTAAACTATTATACACTTTCTATTTCAATTTAAACTTTTATATATATAAAAAATACAAGTTTTATAAACAATATTTTTTCATTTCATAACATTAAACCACACACACCTTACTCGTCCCCCCCCCCCCCCCCACCTGGTCCGCCGCCGGCACCACCTCCCGGCACCGTAAACTTTTTCGGTGACTTTTTCGGCCGAAGCCAAAAATACTCCCCATCACCCAGATCTATCTGATCCCCTACACCTCACCACTCGCCACCACGCCGCCTATATCCATTACCACCTGTTGTTTCCTCCCACCCCAGCCGCCATAGTCGCGGCTCAGCCACACCACCACCATCTAAACAACATCACCATCGTCACCACCATGTCCCCGCACCACCCAAAGAGAGCATTAAATTGACACCACCCCAAAGGGGTGCGTTTGGCAGCCACCGCACCACAAGGGTGCGTTTGGTTTGGCTCAACCCGAAGAGGGTGTTTGTTCTTGGCTGTTAACACCCGTTAGGGTGCGGTTGGTTTTATAAAACGCCCACAAGGGTGCGTTTGGATCCGGGTTCGGCACCATGGGGTGCGTTTGGTTGTTATTAAACCCACACAGGGCTGCGTTTGGTTGCGGTAAGCACCAAAAGGGTGCGTTGGGATTTAGGGCAGCAGCAAGGGTGCGCTTGGTTTTGTGGTTTACACCCCGAGAGGGTGCGTTTGGCTGTGACAGCCCACAAGGGTTGCGTTTGGTTTGCGGGATAACACCGAACAGGGGTGTTTAGTTTGACAGTTACGCCACAAAGGGGGCGTTTGGCGTAACAGAAAACTATAAGAGGGTGTTTGGTTGTGCAGAATTGCTATTAGGGTGCGTTTGGTTAGACAGAATTGCTATTAGGGTGCGTTTGGTTTAACCGAAACAACAAAAAAGGGTTGCGTTGGTTCATACCAAAACGACATATAAATATAACTAAGGTTTTATAAAAATAGTTAAAAACATGATATAATATTGGTGGTTATAAAATGGTTAAATAAATAAGATATTTTTTATTTTGTTTAGTTTAGACATAAAACATAATAATATATTATATATATATATATATATATATATATAATATAATATAAATATATATATATATATATAGTATTATAATATATAATATATATAATATATTTATCCAGAAACACCGGGGTTTGAAATATTGAAACGCGAATAAATGCAACATATATTGATTAAGGGAAAACGTTGAGTTTTGCGAAAATGGGAAACGTGGTATAACGAATAGTTAATGCCGAAATTATAAAAAGTTATATACTTAATAAATGTCATTATAAATAATAAAAGACGAAAGTATATTAAGTCATCACGATCGTAAATTGTATTATAACAATCACCAGATAAACGAACGAGAACTACACTTTTGTAAATGAAACAACTAATTTAACTAAGACCCGTCAAAGAAACGAAATACTAATTTATAAAATATTATTTTATAAATTCCTAATTAAAAGATAAAGTCATAACTTTTGCAAAAGCTTTACAAACATCGCTACATGATTCGTAACTTTAAAACGTGTGTTTACTTTTATACGAGAACTGTTATTAAGTAAATTAGTGACTTTCCGAAAACGTGTCGAAATGTGTTGTTTTAATTATTTTCCCACGTTTCTTAAATAATACTTATGAAGTGTTATATACTTCACATAAATCTTTGGATTGTTTGTCTTTGTCATATAATTCACGATTTGTATTATACACTTGTTCATTCATAATATATTACATACTTTGCGTTTATCTTTCGATTTATTTTATTTAACCAACCACCAAACTATTACAACTTGAAAATCTAAATCTTTATCAACGTGTCGCGTTGATGTAACCATTCATCGGAAAACCCAAGCTTCGCCTTAGGAGTTACCAAATGTGGACCCAACTTTGCCAACTCATGAAATCGATCAGTGTATCCAGCATGATCAGCACCAACCATTGAATGATTCCAGAACTCGCCTTCTAACTTCTCAATCTCATTGCTTGGACAAAACTCCGTCGTTAGCAATGCCTTGAAGTCATTCCACGCCATTGCATTAGCAGCATCTCGACCTCTTGCTTGGACTTGAGTATTCCACCAAGTCAAAGCTTTTCCAATGAACGAACTCGCGGTATACTTCACCCTTTGATTAACCAAACATCCGATATTATCTATCATAGATTCCATCTTTTCAATCCATCTAGTCAACGCAACCACACCACTAGTTCCGTCAAAGTCTCGAGGTCCACACGCTACAAATACTTTGTAGGTGCAACCATTCTTTCCTCCACCATTTCCATTACCATTGCCATTGTTGAGGTTGTTAGTCACTTGAGTCACGATGTTCGGGATGATGTTCTGAAGTTGTTGAGCAATGATTTCCGCGACATCAGGAGGGTTGTTAGGTTGTCGTGTTTGAACCATGTTTCTGATAAGACATAGGATTATATATAGATGATATACACAGATTTCATAACCCATGATATTACATTTCTAATAATACTATATACGTACAAGCATAATCAACCAATATGTGTCAACACCAATTACATATAATCATACTTGTAAGTTCATTTGTGTTGTGGCGCATGTATAATTATGTTGTACACCATAATTATAGATGCCCCCTTTCACGCGTGTACTCGCTCCTATGAAAACACTTCTTGAAATCAACACATCATGCAACACATAACACATTTAATGATAAACCATGATCTAGCCATCTAGGATATAATAACAATGATTAACAAACACGCAGCGGAATAATTAAGAACACAATCATTGTTATGAACAAGGTTTTCTTATTCATAAGACTACTAATAAACTAATAAGCACATAGATGATTCATGACTCATCTATGGCTAACTACAACTATTACACGACACACACTTTGCTATTAGACTCTCATTGAGAAGTCTCTATTTTCTGGATACTCAATACTAGACGCCTACCCCTTTTTATATACTAGAGGGATTAGGTATATACAAGACAATATAAGAACAAAATAAGATTAGGGGAAACTAAAAATCACATTAAATACTAATTTGAATCATCATATATACTACTATTGACTAATCATCAATTCAGCATTAATGATGATCTTTATCTTCAAAATCTACCATCTTTAACCATTTGATATTTTATTCTTGTAGGATCCTCCATCATTAACATGTTTGTCATAATCAACTCCAAAATATAATTCCCACCATCTTCCCCTATTGTAAAATGACAAAACCAATAATCACAAGCTTTCCCTGAAGCTAATATAGATGAAGAACTTCCCCTGAAACTATGCACTCTTTTTTCCCTTTTTGACATAATCAAATAGGAGTGCATGAAGAAGTAAATCAAAAATAAAGCTTCCCTTAACATGTTTACCATCTCTTGAATCACAGACTCTAGTAGCTCCAAGAACACATAACAATTAAGAAAAATGAGTATTATCCATAAGCTGAAGAATTAGAATCTCCTAAGCTTGTTCCTTTATGACCTGCACAAGTCCACGTGACGTCGAACTCATACAAATGCTGGTAGTCATTTGAAAAATATGAGTAGACCGCAACCTCTTGACAAAAATCCTCATCTTCTATGAGACACATACTAAGTGATAGCAAATGTACGTAGTAAGCACCATAAGATAGATCGTACACGTTTGCTAGATTCGTCAAGTCTTCATCACCACATTATAAGCACGAACAAGTTATCTTTAAATGTTGTCAGCCATTTGAGATATAACAAGACACGCACCTGTGAAAATCAACTACAACAACACACAAGTAATAACCAATCTTCTTTAAAATAATCACCAAAACGAGCCAAATGCATCCGTGTTGGCTTTAAATAGTAATTATTAATGAGAAACATCTAAGTGCAATAACATCATCTTCTCTCATGTGACTGCTGCCTCATCCGGCGATCTGCTTGTAGTCCTTATTTGTACCGTTGCCTCATCCGGCGATCTACGAACAAAAAGGGTACCCTTGTCACATAATTGATTAAAAGGTCATCACATCAAATGTCTTCATAATACATTCCATAAAAAGCCATTATCATTCAAGATCCAAACCCATCCAATAAATCAAAAAGTGTGTATCATCCGATATCGGCCAACGCTAGCAGTACAAACTAGCTATATCGGACACAACTAGCAGACTTAACCATAAGCCTAGCAGAATTAACAACCAAACCAAATAGCAACACTTTTTTTTGTCCCAAAGCTGTTGCTAACATCTGTTAGTGACAAATAATCTGTCACTAATTCGTCACTAATCTGTTACTAATATAAGTTCTCCTTCCTCCCATGTCGTTTAGTGACACAAGATCTGTCACTGTACTGTCGCTGATCTGTTACTAACTCCACCAGAATTAATCTTGTAAAATTAATTTTATGCAGGCAGACTTAAATTCCATGTGACCAGTATTAACTACGAATACGAGACCAGAATTAATTTTGAAACGAGCAGTACTTACTTTCCAAGGCAGCAGTATTAACATCAACAATCAGTATTAACCTTCACCACAATAACCAAACACGAACACCTTCTGCTTGTCCCATGACGATCATAAACTCACAAACAATATTCCTTGTGTGCTTTACCCTTGAGAGTGACGTGTATCTGCTGCTGTTGTTACGAGTTATATAACTCTTTTCACATCCTGATCCAAATATTCATCTTATAACAAATTCATCCCGATGGCTCTGGGTTACATATGAGAAATTTCAGCCCATTTTGAGTACTAGTAAGAATCAACCCAATGAATAAAATTCTGAATATTCGGCCCATTTGTAGTATACGACCAACCCAAATCAGTCAAATCCATATACTGATCCAATTTTCAGTCCACATCCAAACACATACTGCCCCAATCCATGTAACAGCCCATTCCATGCGATAAGCCCATCATTCGGCCCAAAGGTATACTGTTAGCAAACCCATTTTTGGCCTTTTCTGCAGCCAGTTCGTCTTAGCATAACTTTTTATCAAAGACTTATCTTGACGATCGCTCCGGTCAGATTATAGATATATGTGTGTAGAACCTCCATATAAAATTTCGTGACGATCCAACGGTTAACGAATGAGTTATGACCGTTTTCCCATGACTGCCCAGAAAAATACGAACTAAGAAACCATATACGAATTTTAGGTTTCTTCTTTATTCTTCGACTATAAAACCTTGAATCCTAGATATCAAGAGCCACCCGCTCTGATACCAATTGTTAAGAATAGTTTAAGCCATCTAGGATCATTTTACAAATAACATAATAAATACGCAGCGTAATATAAAGAACAATGATGTTATTAAACAAGGTTTTATCATTCATACATTCACTCCACACCTCAAATTCTATATGATCTATATAGAACGGTTACTCTAACTACTAACAGGATCAATTCGACCTTGAGGCTACACCATAAACTACTAGACGTCTACATCTTTTCTGTGCATACATACACACTTTTTATGGATAAAACCTTGTTAATAACAATGATTAGATAACATGCAGCGGAATAATAAAGAACATAATCAATGTTGGGATCTCAGATTTGATGATTACAAAATTACATATGCATAAATAAAGACAAATGAAACAACAAGGGATTAATATGCTTTCTCTTTTTGTTCCCTTGTTCGGCCTGATCCAAACAACACACCCTCTTGAATTATTTATTTTTTTTCTTTTTATTTATTTTAGTTTTACATTTATTTTAATTTAAGTAAATAACCTTTAATTATTTAGCTTAAACCTGAACTTTCTAACTAATTTTCTAACTAACCTTCGATTCTAACTATTTTTAAAATTAGAAGTACTCTCCAATCTATTAATATACTAAACTAATATATTAATATGAATTACATATATATAGACGTACACAGAAATATTACGTTACACGTTCATTTGAGAACTTTGCAAAGCTTTCAAATGATTTTATTTCCACAAGTACCATGATTCATCACTCATGTACTTCCATCTCATACACATATAAAAACACATATAATTACACATTAGACGACACTAAAAATGAATTTTACAGCTTCATACTAACCTGCTAAAATCTTAGTAGGTCATAGTTTATCAAGGAGAAAATGCTTATATATGGCTTTCATCAAGCTACTAGGCATTGGTATGAGCCTTATCTGCCTTTTTATTGGAAAATAGATTTTTTGAAGAGGGGGTACATAGACTCTAGACTTTGTTTATATAAGTGTTCATCAAAAAGGACATAGGTGATATCCTGTTAGTACAAGTGTATGTTGATGATATCATCTTTGGGTCTACAAAGAAGTCTTATTGTGTTGAATTTGAGCAGATGATGTACAAGAGATTCCAGATGAGTTCTATGGGGGAGCTCACTTTCTTCTTAGGATTGCAAGTATAACAAAAGGAGGATGGAATCTTCATTAGCCAAGATAAGTATGTGGCTGATATATTAAAGAAGTTTGATTTTACCACGATAAAGGCACCAAGCACTCTAATAGAGACTAACAAAGCATTTCTTAAGGGTGAAGAAGCTGAGGATGTGGATGTTCACTTATATAGATCAATGATTGGATCATTGATGTACTTAACAGCTTTAAGGCCTGACATAATGTTTGTTGTTTGTGCTTGCACAAGGTTCCAAGTTACTCCTAAAGTCTCACATCTTCATGCTGTGAAGAGAATCTTTAGATACTTAAAAGGTCAACCTAAATTGGGCCTTTGGTATCCTATGGATTCACCATTTGACTTGGAAGCTTTTTCTGATAATGATCATGCTGGTGCTAGCCTTGACAGGAAATCCACAACAAGAGGTTGTCAATTTCTTAGCAAAAGGTTGATTTCATGGCAATGTAAAAAGTAGACTATAGTTGCAAACTCTACTACTGAAGCAGAGTATGTTGCTGCTGTTAATTGCTGTGGGCAGGTGTTATGGATCCAAAATCAAATGCTTGATTAAGGGTTCAACTTCATGAACACCAAGATTCACATTGATAATGAAAGCACCATTTGTATTGTAAAGAATCCAGTGTTTCATTCTAAAACCAAGCACATTGAAATAAGGCACCATTTCATCAGAGATTGTTATGAGAAGAAGTTGATTCAAGTGATCAAGATTCACACAGACCACAATGTTGCTGATCTTCTCACAAAGGCTTTTGATGTCAGCAGGTTTACCTTTCTGATTGCTAGCATTGGATTACTTAATCTTTGAAGCATTATTTGAGGGGAGGTTAATTAAGATTAGATGAAAGGGAATGTATCGTTAAGCAGAAGTAGGTGAAGGGTCAGGAAATCCCACTGAACCCCAATATACATTCACAACTTTATTACTATCTAATCTTGAACCAATCACTGTTCTATCACAATCTTAACCCAAAAAGACTTAAAAACCTAGGAAAGCCAAAAGGACTACTGAGATATCTCATTCTAGTGGACCTATTCACCTTGCTGCAGATGAGACTGTCTATAAGGAGTGGGAAGACATAATAGAAAGGGCTGCCACTACTGCTTCTAGCTTAGAAGTAGAGCAGGACAGTGGTAACATAAATAGGACCCAATCCATAACAACACTTAATGAATCTTTTCCTCAGGGAACTGGTTTAGGTAGTGGTCCCAGGTGCCAAGATACCATATTGGGTGTGCGAAAGCTCAAATTAGATTTGAGGCTGCATCTAAACAAGTCTAATGATCCACCTCTCTCAAGAGTTAACACACTTGGAAGTAGGGAGGACAACATGAAACTAATGGAATTGATGGAACATTATACAAAACTGTCTGAATTGGTGAGAAAAAGAAAAAAGAGATATAGTGAGCTGAAAAACAAAAAGAGAGTTGTGTGATAAAAACAAAAAGAGTGAATTGGTAAGAAAAAGAAATGAGAGATTTAGTGAGCTGAAAAAACAGAAAGAGAGATTATAAGAATCTAAATTTATGATGGCAATGCTTGTTGGTACAAAATTGGAGTTGATACTACTAGGCATAAACTTAACACTGCCAGTATTAAGTTAGTACTACCAGGAATATCTTAATACTGCTGGGTAAAGTTTTAACAGTTCTTAACTTTTATTCATGGGTTGTACATAAATATGGATCCTCATGAATTCTCACATGTCTATCTAGTCGTTACTAGTGTGCTTGTGATGAATAGAGGCGGGGGGGGGAGACAGAATGTTGTTGTATAATTATTGAAGACAGAGTTAGTGTTGTTAGGCATAACTTAATGCTGCTGGTTCTAAGTTAATGCTACTTAGTATGTCTTAGTACTACCAGTTGAAAGTTAATGTTGCTGGGAATACACTTAGTACTGTCAGTTGAAAGTTAATGCTGCTAAGCATAAACTTACAACTGCTGGTGTTGGTTAATGCTGCTGAGGGTACTTTTCATAAATATAATGATTACTTCGATCAAGGGTTTATATCTTTCTTATAATCGTTTTCAATCATTCAAATACTCTCTAACCATAAACCCTAACTCAATTTCATCATCAATCAACAAAACCCATCACAATGTCAACCCACGTTCGCTGAACACACAATTTAGTTGCGTTTTTGGAGAATCCTACTGAAAGTGAAGGATTTGAGCAGATTGTTGAATTTCTCAATGACAATCCGATCAAGTATGCATTAACGATGAATCCTACACTCTACGCTTCATATATTGAACAGTTTTGGACTTCTGCCAAGGTTAAAACTGTTAAGGAGGATGTTTGGATACAAGCCCTAGTAGATGGGAAGAAGGTTATTGTTAATGAAACATCTATTAGACGTGATCTTAGATTGGATGATGCTGAAGGTACTGCATGTCTACCTAATGACACTATTTTTTAAGAATTGGAAAGAATGGGGTATGAAAAAACATCTCAAAAGCTTACGTTTTATAAAGCTTTCTTTTCTCATCATTATTTGCTCAAAGGAGATTAAGTTCATACATTAAAAGAGCTATGTTCAAGGTGTTTTAAATCAGATCAAATGACAGTGAACAAATGTGTTCTAATGTATAAAATAGTTGCAAGAAGTCAGCAAATGGTCAAAAAAAAAATCAAGACACTTGTAACTTACAAATGAAAGAAATTTAATCTTTTAATTATAAATCAAGCAGTGTTATATATCTTTAAGAAGTTAAACGTGAACACCAAACAAAGACACTAAAAACTAAAGGGAGCAAGATTGCTTGGATTAGCCCATTTTTTTGTCACGTTTAATAAAGAAGCGGAAATTCTTATTAAGCCTAAAAGGTTCAATAGTTTTGTGAAGCGCGTATTTCTCAATTTTTAAGTGTTCATTTGAAATTTGGTGTGCCAAGTATCTTAGATATCTTAAGAGCCATAATATTTAAAAGAAAAAAAAAGCAGGTCTAAAGTGCAGATCCAACAGTTCTAAAGTGCCAATCCAAACACTCCCTATGTCTGACCGTAAGTACGTAACATGTTGATATTATGACAGATTAATGAACCTTTCTTTCGGTAAAAGTAAAACGAAACAAATAATGGCATACCTTTGATATTTGTTTTCCAATGAAATGATCTGATCATTCGAATCCAGGAGGTTTTAGTAGCCATCTTTTGCACCTGCAAACATCCAATGGGAAATAGGATGGACACGTGTCAAAACCGGCGGGTAAAAGCAATCCACTACTACAAAAACTGAATTTCGTCACACATGCTGTTTTTGAATTGCCACACAGTCAGATATTTATGTGACTAAATGTACCAGGATAAAATAAACAGCCACACTTGAACTCATTTTGTGTGACCATTTCGGAATTTCATTGTCACACATTTGAATATTTATGTGACTAGAGTTTGTTCATTATTTAGTCACTTATAATTTGGGACGTGTGACAGATACAAATAAGTTTGAAACGTTAGTCACACTATATATATATACATTTATGACAAATATATGTCACACAATTGAACAATGTGACCAAAATCCATATATGGTCACATGAAGTAATTGTGTATGTGGCTAAAT
>BQNB010114708.1:0-21699 GCA_026074375.1 Tanacetum coccineum
TTCTTCCTTCCCCCTTTCTATGACCTCTATTTCTAGATCCATTTTGGTTTTTCGACCAGCTAGCTTTACCAGCACTCTTTTCCCATGGAGGAGATCTGATGACTTTGGTGGTGTCGGAAAGCAGCCGTCTCTCCCCTAATGAAAGCCCTGACTCTCTCCCACATCTCATCAAGTGTTTTTGGAATCTTATCATTGAGATTTTTGGCTAGCTCGGGATGACCGTGCCTATGCATGAACGCAGATATCCTTAACACCGGAGGCACTCCTTTGATGTGCGCACTTTCTGCCTTAAAACGGTCCATGAACGCTTGAAGCCCTTCATTTCGCTTTCGCTTGATACCATGAATCTCCGTTGGGTCTTTGTCATACCTTTTCTGTTGCGAGAACTCTTCCAAGAACTTGTTACTCAACTCTTCAAACCCATCTACACTCTTTGGGTCTAGGCTATCAAACCAGTTCCTTGCCGAACCACTTAGGGTCTAGCGGAACATCTTGCACCATATTGGCATAGGCCACTCTTCTTGCTTGGCTGCGGCAGAAAAAAATACTTAGGTGATCTTTCAGATCTTTGTTCCCTTCATACACCCGGACATTTGGTGGAAGCTTAACCCACCAATGATATCTGAAACGTGTGATCCTAGAGGTGAAGGGCATTGGCTTGGGCCACCTATAAGGCATGCTCAAGTCCTCTGAACCACTGTCAGAAATGGTGTCATATCTTGAGTCTGAGCTCGACTTCCCTTGAGAGGCCTTTACTGACTGAGGCTTCGATTTAACACTCTTAGACTTTTATCTACTATGTGCCTCTGATCTTACTGATCGATAGGACTTAGAGATCCCCTTCTTCCTCGAGACACTCTTTTGATGTTTCCGAGCGGACCGAGGCCTACCTTGGCTCTTTGACCTAGAGGACCCATCAGAAGAGTACCCTACTACTTCCTTTGCTGAAGGACTCATCTGAGAGTTCTCCGACCTAGCTCTGCCTGACTCTTCATTGAAAAGTTTGTGAGGGGTTACGTTCTCTTGTCCTCGGTTGTCAAGCTCTTTGATCATGGTTCTTAATACATTAATGTTTTCCTTCACAAATGCTGGAGAGGGGCCTCTTTGAGCTTGTTTGGCGAGAGCGGAGGTTCCTCCCGAGGGAGTCCTCCCAGTCCTAAGTGCCTCAGTGTTCAAGTTTTCACCTTCCTCCAGTTGAGGACCCTTCGTACAACCATCCATTACTTAGAAATTGGTAGATTAGTATTTCAGGACCCACAGATGGTGCCAATGTTTGAGCAAATTTCCATAGATGCTCCCCAGCCCTGATCCTTAGGAGATCCTGCAGCTACTCTTTCATCTCTTAGGCTAAAATAAGACAGAATACCGTTAGCTCGCCCCGGGTTTTGAATCCGAGACCAAGCTTCGGCGTAAGAGTAAGTGTATGCTTGGTATAAGTTTTAGTTAGAGAAACTAGAGAGAGTAAGGAGAAGTATGTGTGTGTAAAACCCTGCCTTGTCCATGTGTGTGAACATTTCATTATATACAACCTGGGCTTAGCTCCAAGACACGAGCATTGTGGAAGCTAAGTTGTCTTCTAAAGACAACACGTCAGTCGCTAACATGTATCAGACTTTGTCTTATGTGTCAAAGTTATCTTCTATGGGCAGCACATCAGTCGTTGGCATGTATCAAACTTTGTCCTCGGGGTCAAAGTTGTCTTCATGCTCTAAGTACTGGTTAGGACCAGACGTCTATGACATTCGTATATCGTATGTCAGTCGTCAGTGTACTAGCTTCGATGGAGACAATGTTGCTCCTTACCTTCTGAGGAGACTGGCTGCTCCTTTCCTCCTGAGGGGACTAGCTACTCCCTACCTCCTGAAGAGACTTGCTGCTCCTTACCTCCTGAGGATATTAGCTACTCCTTACCTCCTAAGGAGACTTGCTGCTCCTTACCTTTTGAGGAGACTAGTTACTCCTTACCTACTGAGGAGACACTACTCCTTAGTTATTACCTCTGGACCTAAGGTGGCCTTTGTCACCCCAGCTATTCCAGTGGACCGTTCCGACATGGAGTGATTTTGTCTTAGGAATATTAGGAGTTAACAGTGATTGTCTCCCCTAAAGTATCTGAAGTTTCATTTTTAAGTGACTCTCTTGAGCAAGTTGCAGTGTCTCCTCCGAATCATACACAGCAGGAGGATCATGCTTTTCTAATAGAACTTTGCTATTATATAAACTTTGGTGTTTCTGCTGAGCTTGCTTGAGATAAAAAGGATTTTGACAACCAAAGCCATTTTTTGTTCGGTGTGGTAAAACGAGTCTGGCTTAGGTGAAAGCATGTGCATCATTTGAACCGATAGACCCGTTTTAACTAAAATATTATCTAATTCTTTTATCTTATTCTCAAGTTGAATTTGTTTATCAAAAAGCTCGTCTTCGCGTATTTTGAAATCAAACTTCAACCTTTTCTTTTCTTCAAGAAGAAAAGAAACAGTTGACTTTTCCTTTGAAAGTTGGTTATTTAAATTTGAAGTTTCCTCATTCAAAGTCGTTATTTGTTTACCGGAACTTAAGTGAAGTGCATTTATCTTTTTAGTAAGACATTGCTCTTGATAAACAGACTTTTGATAACACCTTTCAAGTTTGTCATATTTTTCTTGATTAATTTCAAAACACTTTTCTTGATTTTTATATCTAGCAAGCTCAGTGGTCAAATCAGCATTAGTTTCTCTCAACTTGCGTGTTGACTTTTTCAACTTCAATAGCCAAATTATTATAATGATTCAAAATAAGCATGTGTTTCCTCAACAGTTGCAGGATGTTGATCTATCGTTCCCCTATCTTGTTCCATACTCGAAACCTCATAAATAACATTACTATCATTTTGTTGTACTTGGTGTGGTTCAGGAATGGGCTCGAGTAGCTCAGTATACTGCTCCTCTTGAGTAGACATATTAAATATCTCATTATCATAGCAATTGTCATAGTTATGTACCTCAGCTGATCTGTCTAAGTCATAGACGGGAGTTTTTCAGTCTGAGAACCCGAAGTCGATGCTCGCTGCAAATTAGCCGTCAAAATGCAGTTTTCATTGACTTCCTCAATCTCATCAAGATCCGCTACAGCAGCCATCAAATTAAACTCTTCAGCTTGGAGTTGGATTCTTGCTTCTTCCTTTTGAGCAATCAGCAACTGAGTCTGTAGATAAGCAGCATCCCTTCTCCTTGGTCTAAATGTGTAGTTCCTAGCAAGATGACCCCATCCTCTGCAGATGTAACACCTTATCTGATTACCATTATTCCCATTTGCATTACCCTCATCCCGTGCTGCTACAACATTACCATTCCCATTCGGATTTTGATTAGCAATCCCCGAAACAACAATAAGCCCATTCTGATTTCCAACATTCTGAACGCCCGGATTCTGAACTGCATTATGAACAACCTGATTCCTAACATTTTGTACTGCTTTATACCCATTTTGATTCTCAACATTTTGCCCAACATACTATCTGAACTGATTCCCACCATTGCCTCCAACCATCTGCATCTGTTTGTCTTGACCCATATTCATACCCGGTTGAGCAATCTGCCTATTACGAGGGTTAGATGAAATTCTTTAGTTGTTGTTTGGTTGTGGTTGTTGCATGTAGGTACTTGATGATGGTTGATCTGGGTGAAACACTGGATAATTGAAAGGATTGTTGGAATTTGCCATGAGTGCCAAAGGATCATGTGTTTTTGCAAGTCGTTCAGCTCTTAAATCATCTACCTCCTTTTGATTGTATTTCAAGAAATCATACAACTGAGTGTAATCTGATGTATGCAAGTCCTTTGTTTGATGAACAATGGTAACATGTCGACTCCATTCAGGTTGTAAGTTGTTTAGGAACTTGAGATTGCTGGCAATCTTTTCTGGAAAATGTTTGTTTCTCTTGAAATCATTCATCAACTTTGAGAAACGATGATAGTAAGACTCAATCGATTCCCCATCAGTAGAAGTAAACATTTCCCATTCATTAAACAACTTATCCTTTTTCTCTTGAATTCCAATATACAAAATGTCGTACATCATTATACAACATGTGGTATCAAGAGCCATAGAGTGATTAGTGATCATTATTTGTGTTCTTCTTTGTTTTCATTTGGTTCGAACCTTACACAAAAGTTAGGCTATCATGTTAGGCTATCATTTCATCACCAAAAACACAAAATAAGAGAAAATCTTAGAGAGAGAAAGTAAAAGAAGGAAAATTGGTTGATTACTAAAACAAAAAAATGAGAACCAACACCCTCCACCTTGTGTGGTGAAAGGTATTTATAGTACAAAGAGCAAACAAGCCTTGTGGGCTTTCTGATGGGCCTTTAGGGCCGGACCAAACTACAAATGGGCTTTAAGCCCGACAACTAGGCCCAATTAGCTTAAAAGTGATTCCCATAAACTACGTTTTACTATACAAGGCTCGGGATTAATAATGACCATCACTTTATATAAAAACACAGCTAACACACAAGGTTTTGGATCATAGCATGGTTTTAATAGGTATATGAATTCACAATGGCCGTGGTGAATATAGACCCTAAGAAATCCAAATGTGTTGGTTGTGTTTTCTTGTTATCTTAGTGACTGTTATATATTGAGTCTCCTTGTTAGATTACCTATTCTGGTTAATTATTGATCATTCATGTGGTGTAACTAAATAAACTTGTGTTTGTAATTCATGTTGTGTAATCTTAAACAAACTTTTGTGTTTGTACAAATATGATTACAATTCTTTTTGGGAAAGCGAAAAGATGCAATGAATGGAGATAAAGAAGTTTATGGTGTTTCCCCACATTTTATTAAAAACAGGAAAAAAAGTATTCTCAGTCACAAAAATGACAAAAAATACCATCTGCCGTTCTTGTGACCCTACAACTCAAACAGTTTCCACCAAAAATGCGATCCTACAACATTGAAGTTCTCATTCAGTACTGTTCATTTACGCAAAACTGATATTGGAGAAATAGTACAATCTTACGCACCGTCATTATGCAAAATGAGATTGGAGAAATAGTACATAGAGTATAAATGGTGTTTACCCTCCTTTAAAAATAAAAAGTAGATGTTAACATTTGTTTTTTTTCATTTCTTTTTTTCCTTCTTAAGCGACACTCAAGAACACAATCATTTTAGTTTGACATCATTTTTTTAACTTTCCTTTCTTTATCCTTATGTGATACTCGAAAACACAATGTTAGAAAAAGAAATTGGTTAGAAATAAATATTTTGAGCCCAAATTTGGAATGATACATTTTACTTTAAAATCAACTAAATCGCCTTCTTTTTTCAATCATTTTTTTTCTTTTCCTCTTTAAGTGATACTCGAGAACACAATATTTTTTATTTCACTTCATTTTCTTTACTTTCTTTCCTTAAGTGATACTAGAGAACACGGTGTTAATGTCTATATGTCTTTTATGATATTTTAAATATTATAATTACAGCTACGTTATTACCCTTTTATATAATAGCAAAGCAAACAACCGGGTTTTTGGCTTGCCAAAATGACGCCTTTTAAGGCTTGGGCTTGTCCGTTTAACATTGTACTTGGACAAAACGACGTCGTTTTGGGTGCAAAAACAACATTTAGGGAAGGAATCTGTAGTTTTATTTTTCTCTTAAACAAAACGACGTGAGACTCAGACACACGCTATTAGATCGGGCAGCAGGAGTACTAGAGACGAAAATAGTTTGTTGCATGTAAGTGATGGTTTCTAATTTACTTTTTTTTGTCGTCGATGGTAACCTTAGGTGAGTGGTGGGTTAATTTGCAATTTTGGTTTCTTGATTTGACCGATTAAATTTGGAAATGTTTTAGCGGTTTTTAGCTTCTTGAATTCAAGATTTTGAAGAATTCAAGAATTGAAGGTAAATGCTTTAGATGTAATATAGATTTGTATGGCATAAAGTGAAACTTTTTTTTGCGGCCAATATGATATTCGGGTGAGTTGTAAAACGATATCATTTAATACTTGGTTGGCTATGATGATTTGGTAACCCCGTTGAGTCGTACTTTAGGAATGGAAAAATCCATGTTGCATAAAATGAAAGTATCTTTCCAGCAATTATAATATTTGAAGGGTTGAGTCATATTAGTACATGCAGGGATACACCGACGCGGGAATCGGGTATTAGCTTTTGACGTATGGGATTTGTAAATTTATGACTGTAATATATCTTATCCTATAATTTTCAAGTGTAATAAAGATGGCCTATGAAATGCAGTCTTTTAAGGGTGACAAATTTCTTTTAAAGTGCATTTAGGGTGAATGAAGACATTTGATTTTTTTTTGTTTTGGCGTGACAAAAACAACATGACATAAAGTGAAACAGTCTTTTATGACCAATACCATATCTAAGCCAAGGCCCAAATAGTTTTATTGTTAGATTTTGAGGTGATGACCATGGCCTGACTAAGTCTAGGGGTCATTTTTTATATATTAGATATATGGTCAACTAGTCAATGTATAAGGATTTGCTATAAATACCCTTCATGTCCACACGAGGAGGTGGAACTCTTTGTAATCGTAGCTCGGTCGTGTATTGGCAAGCAATAAGATTCCTATTTTCTTTTTATCTTCTTTCTATCTGATTGTGTGCACTTAGATCTTGATATAATTGTGACCTACAATTTGTATCAAAGCCAAACACATGATTTTGGAGTGCAATATATCTCAAAACTCTGGTCAAAACAGTTTTATAAAACCATTTCTACTCGTGTTTTAAGTCGAGGTAGTTAACGAAATCAAAAGCTATCATTTTTACGGATAAAAGTCAAAACTTTATTGTTTGAAACCTTTATTATGGCTTTTGGTTAGAATCTATCTAGTTTAAAACGCTTAGAAACATCAAAATTGAAGATTTGATCCATTTTTATACGTTTTTAAAATGTTAAATTTCTAGCTCGGTGGTCCATTATACTTTTACCACTAATGTTTTGGTTTTTGCCAAGATAGACTCTACTTCGGCACTTGGTTCGGTTCAAACAACATTTCTTACTCGGTCCACGAGTAATTTTGGAATTACATTACTTGCTGACGTGCCACCGAGATAGATAGTTAGTTTAGTCTTTATCTCGGCTCATATTGTTTTACCAAGTTCCTTTAACTTGTTCGGTTCTGACATTAGTTTTACGAAAGTAAACTCTGCCCGATTTCCTATTTTTAAGAACCTGAGAAGATTTTAGAACAACCAAGATAGAAATTATCAAAACTTGTTGGGTTCTTACACATGTTTGTATGAAAAAAACCTTGTTCGATTCACGACTTAGAACTAAGGAAACTAACCAATATAATTAGTTGTACAACCGAGTTAGTTTTTATCAAGGTTCTCGTGATCTAGTTCGGTTCTCATACAAGTTTTATGAAACAAAATTGTTCTAAATCACTACAAGCAACCGAGATAACTTAATCTCACAACAACCAAGATAAATAATAACCGACATAACTCAAACTGTAACGGAGATAAAAATACAACCATCCGAGATAAAATTTCATTAGTGATGCAAAAATTGGTTTAGGCGGCTGATTAATCGGCGCCTAGGCGCCAGGCGGGGAGTAACTGCCTTGATTTTCACTAATCGGCCTTATTAATCGGTCTGGTAAAAAATTGGTTAACATACCGATTAATCGGATAAAAATTGGCCAAATCAGACAAAACCAGCTAAATCGGCCAACTCAGTTATGGATAGAAACCGGCCTAATCAGAGGTAAATCGACCAAATTAGACAAAAATTGGCTAAATGAGGAAAATCGAGCATATATTTTCAAAATTTTATATATTTATATGTAAAAAGTCCAATCTGATTAATCCCTGATTATTCTCCGCCTAACCGATTAATCACTAGGTGGTACTCGACCGCCTAACTAGCGCCTAGCGATTTTTGTAACCTTTAATTTCATACAACCGAGATATCAAACTACTTACAATCGAGTACTTAACATCACTTCATAAAAATAATAGATCTATTATCAAGTCCTAATATTAGTACACAATCACTTCTTGTGGCTACTCGAGCAGATGTTATTCAAGCCAGATCAGGGAACCGTGCTCCAATGCTTTATAGAGGCGGATACACTCAATGGGAAAGTCGTATCAAGCGATTCATCGATGAAAAACCCAATGGAAAACTAATCCTAAACTCAATCTTTAATGGTCTTTATGTCTATAGAGAAATTACCATTCTTGGAGATAAATTAGCTATCCCACTAACTGCCTCCATTACCGATACAACTCGAATTAGATCTTTCAACCGAAGAACGTGCACAAGTTTAAGCAGAGAAGCAAACAATTAACATAGTGCTTTATTGATTACCTGATAACGTCTACTCAAATGTGGACTGCTACCCAGGTGCAATCGAGATATGGAAGGTTGTAGAGAGATAGATGCAAGGCACTGTAGTGGGTCAACAAGATCGAGGATTGATGTTCTTATGGGAGTATGAAAAGTTTACTTTAGAACTAGAGAAATTTTGGAGTCATACTACTTAATATTCATAAGGATTATTAGTGACTTGAACCAGAACAATCTGCATCTAAGAAACATCATTGCTAACATCATGTTTCAGCTCGGTCTTCAACCTAAATGGAAATGTTTTGTCACTCATGTAAAGCAGACCAAGAACCTACACACGACATTGATTTTCATCAAAACTTTGATGTCTTGAAGCAAAACCAAGATGAAGCAAATGATGTGAAAGCTAAGAATGGAAGATACAAGAATGATCCGCTTGCATTAGTTGCACCACCACTTCTGCGCATCCCATGATAACTTACAACAATCAAGCACCGGTACCAAATTCATCAACACATGCAAGCTATACAAACATTTGATATGCATCACCGACACCAAACTACCCACCATCTCTTTACGCAACACCTGCAATGACATACACAACAACTTATGCAGAACCTGTACAGACTTACACAACATCAGCTTATGTAACACCTAAACCTGCTCACACAACATTTGTCTATGCAACACCTGCAACTGCTTACACATCAACTAAGTATGCAATACTTACACCTGAGTACTGAAATGTCACTAGTATCCAAAGTTATCATACGTACTTACTCAACAACAACCAACAACTGACAAATGACTTCTTTAAATCCGAGGAACAATGTTGTTGACAACTATGAAGGGAATGTTGCACCAAGGAACATTGTATCTGCAAAACAAAATATTAGGAACACGGGGGTTGTTGGAAATATGTTGCAGAGGAATGATGCTACCGGGGTTAGATGTTACAATTGCAGACGTAATGGACACAAAGAGAAAATTCTCTTGTGTGAGAAGCAAGCAGTTGGGGTACCATTAAGTGCAGAAGAATATGACTTTCTCGCAGACACAGACTTGGAAGAAGGAGATCGGGATCTGAATGTGAACTTTATATTCATGACCAAGCTAAATGAAGTTATTTCAGGAACTAAAGCTGAGAACGGGCCTTCATATGATACGATAATGTTGTCTGAGGTACAAATTTATATTGATTCTGAATATAACATGTTTGCTCATGTAAGAACGCATCTTAAGCAACTTGAATCCATTTACGACACATATGTGTTGGAACATAATAATAGTAATATTAATCTTGAAACTACAAATATGGATCTTAATAGAGGTGAGATTGACCAAAATGAATCAAATTATGAGCAAGAATGTGCATTACTTTTATCCTTAGTACAACCGTTAAAGGTTGAAACTGAAAAATGCAATATGATCATTCTAGAAAATAAGAAAGGGAATAACGTATTGACCAAAGAGCTTGAGAGGTATAATGTAAAGGAAAACATTGTTCATGTTAATTTTAAAGTAAAGAAGTTGTAGAATGTGGTTGCAGAATCTGTTAAACGAGAAAGACTTTGATAAAAACGTCTTGAAGGACAAGATCATGCTAACAACAAACATGTTACACTTCTAATTCATGAAATTTGAAACCTTACGACATATATTTCAAAACATTTAACGACAATTTCCATTCTTCTGAAAGAGCGGGAAAACTTGAAATAGAAATATACAAGTCGTAAGGACAAAGATGTTGACAAGATCATTGATTTAGAAAATAAAGTAAAAGAACTAAACAACATTGTTTTTTTAAAACTGGACAATCCATTCATTCGATTAACATGCTTACTTTAAATCCAAACTTGTACTATGATGACAAAGTGCTTTATCTTATAAAAAACCTGATTACCTCAAGAAAGCTGAAAGGGAAATACCTTGTTTGTATAATGTTGAATATGTTAAAATGATGATGTGCATTCATTTCTATCTGATTCTGATGAGTTGTTACAATAAGCTATAGAAATTAGATTAAAATTCAAGGACAAAGAGATCAAACCTATTGCTGGGTTCAGTTCCTGAGCCCTTCAGCCTCTCAGTATATTTAATTATAAAATCCCCTAAGTATAGTCAAAATAAAGGATGTTCAGTTTGAGTCGTTAAAGAAAAGCTTTAGCTCCAGTTCTTCAGGTACTTAGAAGATCAAGATCATCTTTACTTCAATTTATGTGGGGGTACAGAAACTGAAGACAAGACCTTAGCAAGAGCTTCAGTTCAGCATGGTTGACAATTCCAAGCTGAACGATGTCTATTTCCTTAACATAAGATTGAAACAAAATGTTTCACTTCTAGAAGGTTTACAAGACGGGAAAAAGATGGATTTATGTCAAAAGGAATAAAGTAATCTCCTTGGGAAATGCTACTTCTAAAGTTGGTATAAAAGTACAACAATTTTCCTTAAAGGACTATACCTGGTACTTTAGAGCATGTCTGCATTAAATGGTATCTCAACCACCCATTGGATGCATGACACGCGTACTAGGTTAACTTGTAAACCCTAATTCCTTTGCCTATAAAAGGAAAGGGATATTAAGAGTAAATGATATCTCTTTCAATTAATGTGATACACATTGAAGAGTTCATTTATCTCTCAAACAAACAGAACAAAACCACTGAAGTTGAAGCTTCAGTTTGAGTTAAGTTGTTTGTTTCTTACTCTCGTAACTTTGGTTAGAGATTAAGTTCGAATGAGATAACACCTAAATTGTCATTTAACCACCTTTCTATTCTGCAACCAAGGTATGTCATAGATTCTTTATTTGATTCTAATAAGAACCTATACGTTGAAAAGTTACTTCCGTGTGTTTTAAACTATCAAAAAAGCAACCTAGTTTCTCTCTCAACCTTGGCGATTTCCAGCAACCCCATGATGAACCTTAACGAGTTTTGAATTACTACCTCCCTTGTGAATCGTACTTGCTAAGGCCCTAATTCTATGATTATCCTTGTGATCGATCTATGGAATTGAAGTTTCTTACAAGTTAGTTTTTCCTTGGGACCATAGGATTTAAAATCGTTTAGGGTTTTTATTTTTTCGCTGGTTTATCGTTTTTAGCCGCTTTGAACCCTAATGTTTTAGGGTTTTTTTGTGATTTGTGTTTTCTGGGTTTCTACGCGTTATTGTTTAAATCATTTATTGATGTGGATGTAATGATGGAGGTTGGTTAGGCTTTGCGTTATTGCTGCTGCAAACCCTAATTTTTTAGGGTTTTTTTTTGTTGCCTGCTATTTGGTTTTTAGGGTTTCTATATTGCCGCTATTTTTTTCTTTTTGTTCTTGGTTTTTGAGAGATGGACAGTGCTACTAATTTGAAGTCATGTTTGAAGCAACCTGCTGCTGTGAAGAATGGCCTTGCTGCCAAAGTAAGGAATATTGATGGTAAGCTTCGAATGGCCACTCGTTGTGTTAACTTTACGCAGCCCTTGTCGGATAAGGATGATGATAAAGTACATAATGGTGTGAAAGATAATACTTTGACGTCATTAGATGTATGGGAAGATCCTAGGGTACAAGAAATGCAAGACGTGGCTACAGTGGGTGAGGCATCTAATGCTTCTAAGGTGACAAAGTCATTTCTGAATGCTGTGCAGTCTTGTGTTCAATCGCAACAACAGGACGAGGAATTTCCCTCTCAAGGTCAGTCCTTAAACAAGGCAAAATTTAGGCAATTCTTTAATGATAAGACTGTGGTAGATTCGGATTGTGTACTACCTTTGGCAAACCTTCAAGCTATTAAACAAAAATTCGAAAACACTTTAATGGGCTATTTTGTGGGTAAGAGTGTTGCGTTCCCACTTGTCAAGAACTATGTTACTAATACGTGGAGCAAGTTTGGTTTCCAGAAAGTGATTCGGGATGAAGATTATTTCTTTTTCTTTAAGTTTAATTCGATCACTGGTGTGGAACAAGTGCTAGAGCAAGGTCCTTGGATGATTAGGAACACTCCCATCATCCTTAACAAATGGAGTCCAAACCTGTCGTTGTGCAAGGATAAGGTTACAAGCATTCCAGTTTGGGTGAAATTGGATAGAGTGCCAGTCGTTGCATATTCTGAAGATGGCCTTAGCCTTATAGCTTCACAAATAGGTAAACCGGTTATGCTTGACGCATTTACCACTTCTATGTGCAATGATCCATGGGGTTGCATTGGTTTTACGAGAGCTCTTATTGATGTTAGTGCTACAACGGAACTGAAAAAGGAGGTCATCATGGCAGTCCCTCATGAAGATAGGACGGGACATACTAAGGTTCAAATCACAGCTGAGTTCGAATGGAATCCACTATTATGTATGGATTGCCATGTGTTTGGTCATATGATGGCTCAATGTCCAAAGAGAGTTGTGGAACATGTCACAACTACTGAGGATGACAAATTTGATGGATTCACTACTGCTACAAATAAAAGAAGAAAAGGGAAGAAGCAAGTGAATCATAACATAAACAAACTGGGGGGTATGAAGCTAAACAGGCCTAATACCTTTGAGTATCGACCAGTAGCTGCCTCTAAAGAGGCTAACAAAGAAGTTAATAAAGAAGTTGTAGCAAAACCTGCTACTGATGTCCCAATAACTAATGTTTTTAGTGCTCATAATGATGATATGGTTCGTTAAGTGGAGGAAGGATAGACTAGTGGGTTTAATAAGGAGGAGGGTATCTTTAGTACACATGACGAGCATCATGATGAATCTGATAGTAAGGCTGAGGAGACAATTGTTGCTGAAACACCTAATCCTAAGGGGGCAGCACTCCCTCTAATAAGGATTTTAATGTTTAGTGTAGCGGCGTGGAACATAAGGGGTTTGAACCGCGCCCTAAAACAATTAGAGGTTTGGCAAGTGGTCAATGAGAATCAGCTTAGCATTTGCGCTATCCTTGAATCTCATGTTGACCTCTCTTTGTTGTCTAACGTATGTTCTAAGGTCTTTAAATTTTAGGATTGGACTTCTAATGCTCATATGTGTAACAAAGGATGTCGTATTATTCTTGGATGGAATACGGATGTTGTTAACATTGTGGTTTTAGCGCAATTAAATCAAGCCATGCATGTGAAGATGTTTCATAAAACCGCTAACAAAATCTTATTTTGTTCATTTATATATGCAGGGAATAATACTTCTGAACAGAGGCAGCTTTGGACAGACTTAGGCTTGCATAAATATGTTGTTTGTGTGCATCCATGGATTCTCATGGGTGATTTTAACGTGGCCTTAAACATGGAGGATTCTTTTTCAGGCTCGTCACGTCTTAATGCAGCTATGTATGATTTTAAAGCATGTGTTAATAATATAGAGGTGATGGATATTAATGCTTTGGGGCTGCACTACACGTAGAAGCAAAAGCCTAGAGGTGGAGGAGGTTTACCAAATAAATTGGATCGCATTATGGGAAATTTGGAGTTTGTTGATACATTCCCAAGAGCCTATGGCGTGTTTCAACCTTATAGAATCTCCGATCACTCACCGGCGGTTCTTAAAATTCCTTCACTTACCACGCTTAAACCTAAACCCTTTAAATTCTTTAACTTCTTCACGTTCAAAAGTGAATTTCTAGTTGTGGTGAATGAGCAATGGAATACCAATGTTAAAGGTCACAATATGTATCAAGTGGTTACTAAAATGAAGAATTTAAAGAAACCGTTTAGGAAACTTCTGCATTCGCATGGGAACTTGCATGATCGTGTTAATGCTCTAAGAACTGAGCTTGATGAAGTTCAAAAGCCTTGGACAAAAACCATAATGATTTGAATTTGCGTGAAGAAGAAGCTGTTTATGTGCAAGCATTCACCGATGCCAAGATTAATAAAGAAAGATTTTTAAAACAAAAGGCTAAAATTGAATGGTTAGAGGTTGGTGATTCTAACTCAGCGTTTTTTCACAAATCTGTCAAAAGTAGGAATCAAAGTAGCCGTATTGAGGTCATTCGTGGTGCTGGTAATGTCGAGGTTACAGGTCCACATGTAGCTGATACTTTTGTAGATCATTAACAACAATTCCTTGGTACTAGTATGGCTTGTGAAGGTCTGATTACAGATGGCTTATTTACCAATGTTATCTCGGCTGATACTCGTCTTTATATGATTCGGATGGTCACTAATGATGAGATCAAATCTTTTATGTTTAATATTGGTGAAGATCGTGCTCCTGGGCCTGATGGATTCACATTCGCTTTATTTAAAAAGAGTTGGGAAGTGGTGGGAAATGACATTTACAATGCGGTGAAGGATTTCTTCGTAAATGGTAAGTTGTTGAAAGAAATCAACCATACGTTCTTTGATCTTATCCCAAAGGTATCGACTCCTCTCAAGGTGAATGATTACCAGCCTATTTCGTATTGCAATGTTTTGTATAAATGCATTAGTAAAATTCTTACCAATAGGATTATTGAAGGGGTCAAGGAGGTGGTTAGTGAAAACCAATCCGCTTTCATTCTAGGTAGATGAATTTCTGATAATATTCTACTCACACGAGAAATAATGCATAATTATCATAGAAATCGTGGTCCTCTGAGGTTAAGGTTGATATTCAAAAAACATATGATACGGTTAACTGGATGTTCTTGGGTAATATTCTCAAGTGCTTTGGTTTTCATACAACTATGGTTAAATGGATTATGGCTTGTGTTACGTCAGCTACGTTTTCTCTTATCATCAATGGTGACATCCATGGTTACTTTCAAGGGAAAAGAGGCTTACGAAAGGGTGACCTTATTTTGCCCTATCTCTTTACTTTAGTTATGGAGTGCTTGACCCTC
Source organism: Tanacetum coccineum (assembly GCA_026074375.1). NCBI lineage: Eukaryota > Viridiplantae > Streptophyta > Magnoliopsida > Asterales > Asteraceae > Tanacetum > Tanacetum coccineum. Next base: position 15,122 of record BQNB010114708.1, read on the forward strand.
ATTATTAAATACAGGGTTCGCATGTCTGACACGTTCCGATACCATAATCATTGTGAAGAGTTGCAAATTGTTAATATTTGTTTTGTAGATGATCTGTTCATCTTTGCTAGAGGTGAATTGGATTCAGCTCGGCTAATTATGGAGTCTCTTGATGAATTTTAGAAGTCATCGGGCCTTGTTCCTAGCATACCTAAGAGTAAGGTGTATTTTTGTAACGTTCCTAACCAGGTTAAACTTTCCATCCTTAATATCATGTGGTTTGCTAAAGGTGAGCTTCCAGTAAAATACCTTGGGGTTCCTCTAATCTCAACGCGGGTACTGAATAGGGATTCTAAAATCCTTGTTGAGAGAGTAACCAATAGGATTGGAGATTGAAAGAATAAATATTTGTCTTTTACGAGTCGTCTTCAACTATGTAGGTCTGTTCTATCTTCCATGCATGTGTATTGGGCGTCGGTTCTTGTTATTCCTAAAGGTATTCTTCTTGATATCCAACAGTATATGCGTGGTTTCTTGTGGTGTAATGGAGAGCTTAAGCGTGGTAAGCCCAAGGTTGCGTGGGATATTATTTGCCTCCTTAAACGTGAAGGGGGGCTTGGTATTCGTAGTCTTGAATGTTTTAATACTGCTTTGATGACGACCCATATTTGGGACATTGTCTCTAATAAATAATCTCTATGGGTTCGATGGATCCATACCTACAAGATTAGAGGTTGAACGATATAGGATGTCCCGGTTAAGGCGGATATGAGTTAGGGATGGCGGAAGCTTCTTCAGATTCGAGAATGCATTAAGCCTTTCTTTTGGACTAAATTAGGTAACGAAAAGTCTACTTCTCTTTGGTATGATAGATGGTGTGCCCAAAGCCCAATTATCCAGTATTTATCTCCTAGAGACATTATGAATGAAGGTTACAACCTTTAAAATTGTGTTGCTTATTTGGTTTTGCATGGGGGCTGGTCTTGGCCTCAAGCTTGGCTACTCAAGGCTCCAAATCTTGGTCTTATGCCGATGCCTATCTTGGAGGAGTCTCGGCTTGATACTCCTCAATGGAAGGATGCCAATGGTAGGTATTCTAATGTTTTGGTCAAATATTCTTGGGATGCTCTTAGGACGCGTGGTACGAAGGTGACGTGGTACAATGTGGTGTGGTTTTCACATTGCATACCGCGACATGCATTTCATTTGTGGCTTGTAATGAGGAAGAGCCTTAAAACACAGGATCAACTTAGGCAATGGGATGTTGATGTAAACACCGACTTAAACCTACTTCGTTGTTCCTTGTGTAACTCTCAACTAGACTCGTATGATCATCTTTTTTTGAATGTCCTTTCTCATCTTAAATATGGACGTTTATACGGCCTCTAGCGGGTATGGAGGACATTACTTCAAGTTTCAATGATATTTTCTCGTATTTACAGCCAATGGCTCATAGGAGAACAGCGAAAAGTATCATAGGGCGTATTCTTGTTGTGGTTGCTTCGTATTTTATATGGGTAGAACACAACAATCGTATGTTTAAAAATGTTAGAAGACCCCCGGAAGAGATTCGTGATTTGATCATCGTGACCGTTAGGCTCAAGCTCCTCACGTTCAGGTTCAAGAACAAAATGATGGTCAACGATCTTCTTTCTCGATGAAAGATGCCTAATAATTTTAGGATTTATGTGTAATCGCATGGTTTTGCTTTTGTTTTTCCAGTTCTAGGGTTGTTTTTACTTCTGGTTGTATGTGTATTCTTAATGATTCTCGATTGTGGCATGTCACATTCGTGAAGTGGTAGTTCGAGCTTGATGCTTGAGGTTAATGTGGTACTCAGCCACATTCCATTGTACTTAAACCTTCTTTATGATTAATACAATTTACCAGGGTAACCTTATACCCAAAAAAATGTGTTCTTTATATTGTTCATATATATCTACTTAAAACTTACTTTGTTGCCATGAAATATGATTAGTTTAACTTGATAAACCTTATATCATATTTAAATAGACCAACAAGTGGTATCAGAGCAGGTTGATTTATAAAACCTTTTCAAAGCTTTTATAACTGCTCAAAAGATTTTTAAAATCAAGATCCATCTTAAATGGCAGTAGAAGTACCACAGACTCTTAAATATAGGGGTGGGCAGTTAAATGTTGCTCCTTTACTAGAGGTGAAAATTTTCACCAATTGGAAAAAGAGATTCATGTGCCACATCATTGGTATTGAACCTTAATTTGAAAACATCATCAAAAATGGTCCTTTTATCCCCATGATAGCTAGTCAAAGAAAGCCAGAAGGACAATGGACTGCGGATGAGAGAAATGTTGCTAACTTAGATTAGCGACTTAAAAGTCTCATCATGTTTGTCCTTCTAGATGACCAAATGAATTTTGTCATAAACTACTTAACAGCTAAAACAACCTAGGATGACCTGATACTGTATCATGAGGGCCCCTCTGATATGAAAGAAAGTATGGTCATAGACCTTAAGTTGTGTTACAACACCTTTAAATTTAAAGAAGGTGAAACATTAACACAAACTTTCTCCAAATACAAAGCTTTGATGAATGAGTTAGTAAATGATGGCATCAAACTTTCAAAGCTTGAAATAAATACTGGTTTTATAAATGGGTTACAAAAGAAGTGGCTAAGTTTCTTCGAAAGTCTTAGAAACATAAATTATGTGAAAGATTCTGAGCTTGCTACTCTATTTGGTAACTCAAATATGAAGAAAACCTAATAGACAGTATTTATGAGACTGAAAAGAACAAATATCTTGTCTCTGCAACACCTCTGTCAACTACTTTCTTTTCTACCTCTATTGTCCAAGACTTTTAATATAGTCCTGATGATGAAGAGGATACAAGAAGCAGTCATGAGTACTTGAATGACCTAGAAGAAGAATATCAAGCAGGAGCTCTTTTAGCCAAGTCTAAAAGGTTATTCAAAAATGGCACTCAAAGGTTCAGCAGTGCAAAAGCAACTGACCAAACTGAATGCCACAAATGTGGCAAAAAGGGTCATTTTGCAAGAGACTGCTGGTTAAAAACTTTAGTTCTTTCATATCAGTCACCCTTTCAACCAAAACCTCTCAGTTCCTCTCAACACAAACCAGAACTAAGGCCTACCAAGGACTCTAAAGCCAAATACAACAAAGTTAAGGCTAAACTAGCTCTATTGAGTTCAAGTGCTTCAGCTTCCAAAGCCTCAATGGTTAAGAACAAAGATCTTATCGCTGAAGCCTATGAATGGGATGAAAAAGAAGTGTCATCAGATGACAATGAAATGGTGGAGGTTAAAGTACTCATGGAACTAGCTGAAGATAATGATGCTGTCAGCAAAGAAGGTGCCAGAAATGGTAAATGGGTAAAGATCTCCATGAGAAAGGTACACACTCTTCTTGAAATGGAAGATAATGATGATAGAAAAACCTATCTAGACTATTTGTGTATTCATCTAAATTATGTTGAAGAACAAAGAAATAATCTTTTGTCAAAACATAGAGATCATGTTCAAGAACTAAATACATGCAAAGAACAACTTTTAGTATTAAAATAAGCAAAACTTGATTTTCTTACCATGCAGCATGTAAACACTTAGATTCTCAAAGAGAATAATAACTTAAGAACAGAACTGAAAGAGCTAACAGCAATCACTGAAACATGGCTTAACAGTTCTAATAAAGTAAATCAGTGTATCAGTAAACAAATCCCCTCTCAAAAGAAGAGAATTCTGGGAGTTGATCAACTCACTGAAGATCCCTCTAGGTCTGGGCAAAAAGACGCAGTCTTTGTAAAATCTTTAGCTGATGACACAAAAGTGTCCATACCTGGTGTTGAAAGACCCTAGTTTTTTGAAGCTGAAGGTTTTATTTTGCCAAATTATGATCCTAGTAGGATACTCCCAGCTGAGTCACAAAGAAACACAACTGATCCTCTAGTTACTGTCACTGACTCTTCAGCGATTTATTATGATTCAGCGGATGAATCTTCAGTCTGTAACACTCCTCTTCCTACACCAAAGAAGTTGGATGGTGTTGAACTTGTTTCTGGACCAAAGACTATCAAATCAATTTTGAGGTCAAAATCCACATTCAAAGCTGAAACTTTAAAAGGTGTCATACTAAATGAACCATCCTCAGCTCCTGCTAGGGGTAACAAAAGCTCTTCAGCTTTAAAAGTTAACTCAGCTCCTGCTGGTAAACTAAAGAGTGTGAAAATTAATGATGATCCTCCTTTGGCTATTGTAATGAAATAACTTAATGACCTAAAATTACAAATTAGCAAGAATCAGTCATCTTACTCCAAAAATAATCAACCACAACAGGTTCCCCAAAATGCACTTCAAAACAAATACAAAACACAATTCAAAAAGGGATGTGATCTGTGTGGCTTAAACAATCATCTCTCTGAGAATTGTTATAAAGATTTGTTTTGTAAAAAGTGAAAGAGAAAATAACCCCCTAGTTTTCTCTCTAAGTGTGGGCGAAAATATGGAAAACAACCCTAATTAATTTTAATTTGTTTCCTCTATATCTTTACTTCTGATCGTGCATCTTGAATTATTTCATTGTGATTCTAATCTTTTCATTCATTCGTGTTTTAGATTTAGTCGATTTGGATTTGATTTTGGCGGCTCAAACCCTAAAATCGATTCCTTGTTTGATTAGATCTATTACATCATTGTGTTTTGAATATTATCACGTTAGTAATCACGACGGATTCATGATCAAGTTCTTATATCGTAGTTTTTTTAGGGTTTGTTTTTTCTCTTTTTAATTTCGTTCGTGAATTTAATTATTGTGTGTGGTGGATCCAATCTGGTGGTCTCTATTCTATCTTGCTGTTTGGATCTACAAGAATGGACGTGGGTTAGGGTTTGTTTTACATGCATTTTTTGAAACCCTAATTTTTAGGGTTCTTTCTTTATTGATGTTTGAGTAACCGTGACTGCTATTGAGGGTTTTTAGGGTTGTAGGGTTTCAGATCATGGAGAGGGGTTTCTTGTCGAATAGTAAGAAGGACTAATCTAATGAGGATGGAGGTGGATTAGCTAAACAGGTGAAAAACATTAAAGGGAAGATACTCGGAAGTGATGGTAAGCCTTTGAAATCTATACTTAAACGTCCTAAGATTGTGGCTGATTCACATGGTTCTGTATCTTCGACACATAAGGAAGATGGTCCTTTGACATCAATGGATGGAGAAAACATTACTCCAGTTAGCGTTGATGGGAAGAGGATTTGTAAAGATGGTAAGCCATTGATGGCTGTTAGACGTGGGGTATTCCTAGACCCAATTCATGCTACAAATGTTACATCAAATGATAATGCTACTGTTAGTCATTTTAGAGCATGCAACAAGGAGGGTCCAAATAGTGCTGTTGATGGTAATATCCCCATAGCGAGGTCATTTATTGAGGTTGTTAGTCCTGATTCTGCTGATAAACAAGATGGAAGGGATGTGCCTAGCCAATCAGATTGTGCTAATGATAATGTACCCGTTTTTAACAAGCGGGTAAACTTTAGAACCCTTATTAATGAGGAGTTTGTGGCTAATAACGATACGATGCTCCCTAAGGCTGCCAAGGAAAGTGTAATGTCGAGGTATTCTAATACTCTTATGGGGTATTTTGTTGGTAAAAGTTTGGCATTTCAAATTGTTACAAATTATGTTACTAAAACATGGGCTAAGTTTGGTTTGTCAAAGCTTATGAAGACAGATAACGGGGTGTTTTTATTTAAATTTGACACTAAAAGTGGCATGGATCAAGTGATTGAACGAGGTCCATGGTTGATTCGCATTACGCCTCTTATTCTTAACAAGTGGGCACCTAATGTTTTGTTGAAACCTGGTGAGGTAAACAAGGTGCCGGTTTGGGTGAAATTATACAATGTTCTAGTGGTTGCATACTCGGAGGATGGGCTGAGCTTGATTGCTACACAAGTTGAGAAACCAATTATGTTGGACGCATTTACTAGCTTTATGTGTGTTGAATCATAAGGTCAGATTAGTTTCGCTCGAGCTCTTATTGAAATTCATGCTAATTCAGAATTAAAGAAAGAGGTACGAATGGCCATTCCGATTGATGATGATGATGGGACTGGGTATACTAGTGAAGTAATCTGTGTGGAATATGAATGGACGTCGCCACATTGCTTAGAATGCAAAATATTTGGGCATAATTCTGAAAAGTGTCCTAAAAAGGTAAATGCTCTAGAGGTGAATGGTGAATCTTCGGCTAATAATAATGATGGTTTTACTAAAGTAATAAATAGAAGAAACAAAGGGGAAAAAGTTTCTAATCAAATGCTCGAGAATCTAATTGCGGGCATTCATTTTCATAAGCCTAAATCAAGCTTCTATAGACCTATAAATAAGCATGCTAATGATAAGCAATCTAAGAAGAAATCAACTGCTAATGATAAGGCCTCTACTAGTGGTGAAAAGAGTACTCCAGTTTCTAATGCATTTGATGCTTTAAACTCAGAGGAGAGGGCTGATCTTGGGGATTCGAACCCTTATAAGGATGTAGGGAAGGCCCATGTGGACGGGGATGCTCAAAATCGAAAACATGTTAATGAGGAAGTTGTA
>BQNB010114709.1:0-21699 GCA_026074375.1 Tanacetum coccineum
ATTCGACAGAAATGATTTCATGTCGACTTGGGAGTTGCGAATTGCAGCAAACAAAGAACAAGGTATTGTCCTAGAACAGAGAGGTAGAAATCCACGTAAATACTTTTCCTTCTTTATCTGAGCTAGGGTCATTGGTTTCTTCTTTTTCTTCTTTGCATCAAGCTTCTTCTTCTTCATTATAGGTTTCTCCTCTTCAAAGGAAGAATAAGAATCAGAAACTTGTTTTTTCTTCTTTTTTAAAATTTTCTTAACCTTCAAAACCTTGTCCTCAAAAACAGGCTCACGCTTCTTAGACTTTAGAGCAACCTTCGTCTTCTTGCCACGTTTCTTAACCATCTCAACTTCGGACTCGCTATCAGACTCAGATATAACATCCTTCTTCTTACCCTTAACATGCTCACGCTTCTTAGACTTTAGAACAACCTTGGTCTTCTTGCCACGTTTCTTAACCATCTCATCTTCGGACTCGCTATCAGACTCAGATGCAACGTCCTTCTTCTTACCCTTTGTAGCAGTCTTTCGCTTAACAGTCTTTGTAATTAAATTGTTAACCAACTGCTGATCACTTTCCTCAGCCTCATTAATTTCTTCATCCTTGTTACTCTCTTTGTCATTGTTACTTTCTTCTTCAGTTTGATTAGCTTCATCATCCTTGTCACTTTCTTCAGCCCCATTACTTTCCTCATCCTTGTTACTCTCCACGTCCTTGTTACTATCTTGGTCCTGATCACCATCGCCTCTCTCATCAGATACAACATTTTCATCAGAACCAACAGAATCATCATCTTCAACAGATTTCTTCCTCTTTACGACTTTGGAATCATTTAAATCATTTATAACATCTGACACAACATCATCAACAGATCTATTCCTCTTGCCGACACTTTGTTTAACAGCAGGTTTAGGTTTAAGAGGAGCGGCTTTCGGTTTAATAGGACCTTCTCTTTTGGTACTCGTCTAATAGAAGACATGGTATTAGGAGCTCGCGAAGGCTGCAAGACTTCATTTGCCTTAGAAGATTTCTTATAGCTTCTTAATTTTTTTACAAGCCCACCTACATTAAAAACAATGGATAATGAAAAATTAAATGTTAATAAACAAAAAAACTTAACAACATCAACAAAAATCACATGTGATTCTTCACTAAAAACTAATTTATATAATCATTTTCAAATCAGTATTAAAACACTTCTTCTTCAATGAACAATCACACATGATTCTTAAAAACTAATTCTAAAAAATAAGCATAAAACATCAACTAATATAAAATAAGCATACAAATAAGCATAAATCTAAAACAAAACATTATACAATCAAAATAAAAATTAACACACAATTATAAAGGCTTCTCTACTGCTATCAATGATAATCAAATGGAAAATAAGCATAAGAAATAAGTATAATCGAACCAAAAACATATCATAAACACTAAATAAGCATAAAATAAGCGTAATCAAACACAAAATAAGCAGAATAAAACTAAAAACATATGATAAACACTAAATAAGCATAAAACAGACATAAGCAAACACAAAATAAGCATAAAATAAGCAGAATCAAACTAACAACATAATATAAACACTAAATAAGCATAAAATAAGAATAAGCATAATGAAACACAAAATAAGCATAATCAACCAGAAAAAAGCATAAAATCAAATAATTACCATGATCGGCATCATCAACATGAATAGACGATGAAACGATCTTCAACTTATGCTTGCTAACGGCTGTTTGATCGGGTATACCCATTACTCATATGATTTGGGGGTAAAATTAGGGTTTGGGAGAGATGAAATAAGTTAGGTGTATATGTGTGTGTTTTTTAATAAATGAGTGTAAAATATGTGGAAGAGATGAAATGAAGGAACGGTTAGAAAAAAACGAGTGGGAGAAAAAAGACCACGTCTACCCCTCGGGGTAAATGACGGGTGTATTTTTTTTATTTTTTTAAATGTATTTATTATAGCCATTGGATCATACATAAATGAAGGGTGGGGATGAGGTCTTTAGATTTATGATAAAATAAGGATCTTTATTGAACTTTTCTCACTCCTTCTCATACCAACAAAACCAATGTGATTTATATAAATATGATTACGTTTGCTTTTTTAAAGTTAACTATTTTTCTCTTCTCTCTAAGCCAAAACCCGGTCTCTCCCTTACAACACACCCGTTGCCGCCGTCATTATCTCCGCTATCTGCCAAGCTAATGATCATAGCCAGGGACGAAACATGAAAAGTATTATTGGATGGGCCAAGTTATAATATATTTGTTTTAGTGGGGCCAATTTACATGTTCCTTTAGACTATGTTTATCACAATCTTTCACAACCCAATTTCTCATTAAAATATTGTTTTCTTACTCCTTCACCTATATAACCAATACATACAACCAATCCTAACTTTTTTACCATTTATCAACAACCTAATCCAACCTAAAATACATTTTTTTATATATGTAATAAAAGAGTGTGTGAGAGACAAATACAAAAGTGTGTGAGAGACAAGTAAAAAAGTGTGTGAAAGAGAAATATGAAAAAGATAAAAATATAATAAATAAAAGAGTTTGATTGGCACAAGTGGAGATTGGAGTCATGATCTAAAGATCATCATGCGAACTGGTCATTGATATGTATTGATTTCATTTATGTCTTTTTAATATTATATTATTTTCTTTTGTCCTTTGGTACTTCAACCGGTTGGTAAGAATTGCTAATAAACATAGTCTTAACATTTATACTAATAATGTCCAACACTATAAAATGTTAAGGTTATAAACATACTTGTGGCTGAAAATTTTGCGGGCCAGAACCCCTCCTCGTCCCTACAAAGTTCCGTCCTTGACCATGGCTTTGGTGGACTAGGTGATTTCGGTGTATTTTTGGCGATTTTGAGCGGTTTTGGTCTCTTGGCGATTTCGGTGTATATGAATTTTTCAATGTCCAGTGTACTTTTTGTTAGTTTTATATGAATATTTTGAGCGGCTTGGTCTCTTGTTAATGGTGAAGCATGGATGCCTTGTGTAAAGGGACAACCTAGTTTGCTTATTGGCTTTCATAACCATAGCATCATCATGTTTGCTTTTGGCTGCTTCCATTGCTGATGTTGCTACTCACGGGACCACCTTATTTTACTATTATACTCAGTAAGCAGTTTCTTGTATTTCCACAACCTATAATTTGTATAGTAAGTCGCGAGTCATCTGATTTATTTCTCGTAATTAAAGATTTTGACGTGTTTTGTCTTTTGGATAAGTGGACTTTGATTTTGACAATCATCTATTTTGCGATATTGTATATTTTGTTTCATGCACTATTTTCATCAATCATGTTTCTGACGCTAGTGGTATTTTATGAGGCCAATGATGTTGTTGGATATGAAAAATAAGTCCAATGATTAAAAAACTAAGGCATGTGTGATGTAATAACTTTCTATGGTTTGAACAAAGATGTGCTTGAATGTATGGTTTATGTTGGTAGGTTGTGAATCTAACCGGATTTGTTTACCGGGGTATGAGTATATTTGATGTTTGGTTGTTTGTAGTTTGGTTGACATATGATGTTTTTAGTTCTGGTTGATGGTATTAGTTGGTGGTTTTGTTGTTGGTTAAAGTTAATGGTTTATGTGTTTATAAAATAGGGAAAGGTAATTTGTCCGTGCTGTAAAAAATAAAAAAAGGACCAATGATTTTGGTGAGGCACTAGGCTTATACTTAAAGGCTATGATGATTCAAAATTACCAGGGGATGACATTTTACAATGCAACCATGATGATATCACAAATCAAGACCAAGATGAGTTTCCAAGAAAGAACAAGAGAGAGAAAGGATGGTTGACACTTGTAGAGAGAGAAAGAGCGAATAACATAAAAGATGTGTTCTTACAAATGACCAACACCCTCTTTATGGGATGGAGAGGGCTTATATATTTCCTAAAGTGGCCGGCCATGGGCTTATGTGTCATGGGCTTGGCCCGGTTAGCTTTCTCGTAACTGAACACTTAACTATGAGCTACGATATACTATATTGGAAGTGACTGAGTCTTCTTTCGATTCCTAACAATCTCCCCCTAAGGGAGGTCACTCCAAATTACAAAAATCTTAAGCCTGGCATTCTACGAATGTTTTCGTTTTTGCTCGTAGTCTTCAATCTTTATCTTGTTTTAATATGTAGTGAGCTTGATCTTGAGCTTGCTCCTACTTGCATGATAAACTGTGATCTTGAGCTTCTTGAGATCACCACTTTTGCATCATTACTTCAATATCATCGTGAATCTTATTATCTTGTGTACTTGGTGACTTCTGGACCGACATGCTCATACTTTTCGTTTGTCTTGAAAGCTATTGAGTAATCTCCCTTGGATTGCTTCATCTTGAACACATAATGACTTCAAGGAAGATCTTTTGAGTATCAGAGTAGCGAAAGACTTGAGTAACATGTACTTGAGCTTTCATTATATTTTAATTTGTCGATCGAGTATAAGCATGCGGTTATAAACTTGACTCTGCTGGAACGAGGTATCTTCATCTCCATCTTTACATGAACCTATAATAAAATAATTATCAATAAAGATTATAGAAGAATATGGCTTTGTCATTCACCCGGGTTTGGTTGGATTAACCTTCGGTTTTGTGAGGACCAACCTGTGACCAGGTAGATTCAAATTAAGAAGAAGCTCCTTGACAGAATTTCCAGCATAAGTATCAGATCTTCTAATGTGTGAACATCAGAATTACATTACTTGCTTGTTCTCTTTATCGGAACATCTCAAAGCAGACACAATGATAGGAGTGAATCGGTTAGTTACTATCTTACCGATTAAGTCGTCAATCCATAATCTGGACTGAATCGATATCCAGTGTCACAAGTTTGATCCATATAGGATCTCACAAGTTACCTACTGCAGAGCTTGTTTGATGTTGGCTCTGGAAGGATTCCATCTTCATTGTGAATACTTAAGTATCACTTTGATGTTCTGGCGCTATCACGAGGATAATGTGTAGGTATTCTTGATATTTTACTTGCATTCACCATGTATGAAGAACAAGTGAATGGTAGATAGTGTCCTAGTGAGATTTATGGATGATCTCTTATGGCTCTAGACTCAATAGTGCACTTTGATTTTAGTAATCGGAGGCTGGAGTTGACTGCCACCTTTTCAATACCAACTTACTCGGAGTGAGAAGGTCGATAGATAACGTGTTTAGTCTCTATGAGAATTGAAACAGAATTTTTTTTAAAGATTCTGAGTGGCTAGAGAGGGTTGTGCATTGCATCACTGGGTCCATGATGTCTATCTTCAATACCAGACAACAGCTTAGTGTTTCTGATAGCATATGTATTAACCCGATTTTTGCTTAAGTGCAAAGAGGGCTTCTTTCTTTTCACACTTTATCTTTACATTTCTTTTTCATTCTTCAACCCCTTCAATTCTTACCAAGACTTTATCACTAACACCTTGTTGGGTTTATTCCAGTGTTAGCTCTGTCTTAGTCCGCATTATTCCCCATTCTCACTTTTACTCCTTTTGTATCATACCTAAGGACTTCTAGATTATCTAATGGAATGTCCCTGGGTAGATCCCTCCTATTCTGGCTGGATCATGGAACATATACCTAATCTTAACCACCTTATAACTCCATCAAATTAAATACATGGTTAGTCTTTTGGGTATCTCCATTCTTGCCATTAAAACCATTTTGAAAACCCGATCAAGGTACTTGTGATATAAATCAAAGCTTTTATACCTTGATGTTTTCATCCTTTTAAAATGCTCCCCCTGCATATATGCATCGATTATCAAAAGTCTTTTGCACATACAAGGGAAAAGCTAGCACCCAAGTCCTTTTAGATCACATTTATTAGTTGCATAGCTTTTAATCACATTTTCTCCCCTTATCCAAAATTTTAAAATCTTTTCATATTTGGGATATCAATTGATTAAGACTGTGCGGGGGAGATATATTACTAATTAGAAAGGTTATTCGGAACATATTAATGCTCTCCCTCAATTATTAAGGAAAGGTTATAGTGTTAAGTACATATTTTGAAATATTTTGAATTTAATGAAAAATTCATTAAAATGTACTTAACACATATATACTTACTTCTTTACACTACATATTTATATATTATACAAGATAAGATACGAGACAAGACCTATCATGTTTAAACCAAGTATGATCTAGTCATACTGTCCTTTGCAGTAGCTGTTTGTCCATCTCTGTTTTTCTGCCACCAACCAGCACTTCTAAACTTCTCAGAATTCTTCGCTTGAGCAACAGTTCATCAATCTTGTTCAGCATGATGTCTATCCGTCTCTTATTCTTTTCTGTCTACTCCCTCAAAGGCATGGCTTTGTTGTACCCAAGCTTGAAGTTCAGAAGCCTTTCACGAATAATATTACGAACTGATTAGAGAGTCCCGTCACAAAACTTGTGGATCTCATCAAGACGCATTAGCCTTTTCTTCTTGCTCTTGTCTTCATAAATGATCCTCGGCGGGTCATAGTTTAGAGTGTATGGCTCTTTAACTAAGATATGCTGACATGTACGTTGAGGCCTAGTTAAGTTGAGCTTTCTTTGGTAACTTTCGACACCTTGCTAAAAGTCTTCAACTCTGTTCTTCACAACAATTCCTCGGGTGAACATTTTGAGAGCAGTGACGAAGTCCACAATCACATCCCCCATCTAGGTTGAAGAGCTTTTTCTAACCAATTAGCAGCATCATGTCTTCAATTTCATTAAGGTGTAAGTCCGGTAAGTCACCTTCTTTGAACTTGTAAAGTTTCTGATCAACTCGCTTTACTACAACTTCCTTTAAGTAGCCATACCCAGATCTCTTTTCCACCTGAACACTAACAACACTCAGAATTCTCATTTTTTATTTAACTTTGTGTTTGGACACCTTGTTGATCATAGCTTTGTAAAATTGTTGACGTTGTGGTCCCCAGTAAGATATTTCAAGAGCATCATCTTTGTCATAGGCAAGTACGACCGGACTCCACATAGTTGGAATCATGTCTTCAATGCCTTCTATAGTATACCTTGCAGCTGGTGTCTTAGTAATTGAAGAGAAGTATGTTCTTTCTTTATTTCCTGCTCTTAAGTATTCAAGATCATTATTAAAGAAGAATTCAATAAGAATTACAAGTCGACATTCTTTATCTTGCAGGGGTAAAGGCTTGCTCATATCAACTGGGATTTTGTGGCCTTTAGGGTTTGCCTAGTTAAGTGGATCTGTCAAGGCACGATAGCATTCCTCCATATTGTACTCCAATTCAACACAGATTTTACAGGTACCTTTGTGTAAATTGAACATTAGACCCACAAGAACTTCTCTTGTGATCTTGTATAATTTGAGATGATTCATTGCATATGCAGAAAAGTCAATGGGAGTACTCATCAAGTTATCAAACGTGAGTGGAGGCTTCTCAGCTTGAATCATCTCGTTAAACCATGGCTGTTCTGGAGTATCATCAATGGTTTTGACGGTGTTCCAGTCAAGATCAAGTACTTCAGGATTAAGAGAATCCTTATACCAATCCTTCTTCGGAATCTTGGGGTCAGCATCCGTTTGTGTTTTATCAACTGAATTATGAGGTAGTTAACCAGCATCACCAACCTCATCATCAACGGTTTGCTCAACATCATCTGAAGCAATCTCGAAAACTGGTTCTTCAACTGGTTCTTCTGCAGTCACAGATTTGCCAAATTTAGAGGTTTTAGCCAGAGATTTACCTTTGGATGATTCTGTGGTGGTGGATGTCTTCTTGGATGATTTTGACTCATTGACTCTTCTATTTTTGGTCTTCATCCCTGGTTTGATCCAGCTGAAGGGTCTTCATCTTGATCATCTCCTTAGTATTTTTTCTTGAGAACCGTATCAGGTTTGTCACCTTTTTCATGTTGGCTTCATCAAGTAACATTGACCATGTTAGTGCGTCAAATAGTTCTTGATGTGTTTTATGAGTTTGGTTAGATTATGCATCTTTTCATAGAGTATTTTCTTTAGTTCATACTTAGAAAGAGACTCAACTGCTTTAATAGCGGATTGACCTTGGGAGGAAGATTGACCTAAAGAGGGTGGAGTCTTCTCAAGTGCTTCCTTTACTGCCTGTGGTAGAAACTTTGGCAGAAAGTTCTTGACTTCGTTGATAACATTAGCTTGAACAGACTCTTCAATGATATCCTTGTAGTCCCTCTTCTCAAAAAGTTCATTTTTAAGTTCTTCAGTGTGTGACTGAAGCACCTTCTGAAATGCATCGGGAAGGCTGGATCCAAGATACTCTTTGACTACTGATGGTACTTGGGATCTGATTGAAGCAAGAATAGCTGTAGAATGATCAGCTTGATTGAGTTCCTTGACAGCTCGTTCCAATTCAGTAAATCTTTCGACAACAGATTTTACTGCCTCGGTGTTGGGAACTTATGTAAATTGAATTTCTGTAGTTGGTAGTGGAGGTGTTGGTGGTATATATGATGGTTGTTGTGTTGTTTTAGGTATCACCGACACTGTGACAGGATGATATGGTTCTTGCTGAATATTAGGCACGTCTTGTTAGATTTGAACATCCAACAAGGAATTGATCTCTGCTTCAACATTTTCTGGAATAGTGCAAATAAGAGATGCATTAGGAGAATTAAAAAATTGATTACCAAAGTTTGAAGAGACAAAATGACTAGAGGCGGATTGAAGCAGACTGGGCCTCTCTAGTTGTGTTGTTGAGACAGGAACCACTACTTGTTCATCCCCAACATGCTCATCTCCTTTCTGCTCTTCATCAGCCTCGTGTTCCCCATCTGCCTTTTGTTCTATAGTTTTTTTTAGCTTTATTCATTACCGTATCTTCGTCATTAGTGTCCGTCCTTTCATCATTAGTCTTTTTAATATCGATACTCTTATCATCTTCTTCTTCATCATCACTTTCATCATTAGATTCATCTTTATCATCATTATCAGACTCGTCTTCATCAGTGGATTTCCATGGTATATCCTTGGGCTTCTCATCTTTGTAGGCAAGAATAGAACCCCAATCATCAAGCTCATCTCTAGGTTTACTTTTATCTTCTGACTCATCCAGAACCTCTAGTGAAGTACCAGCTCCTTCATCTGAGTCTGCAAATTTACCTGTTAGCTCATCTGGAACCTCTGGTCTCAGACCAGCTCCTTCACTTAAGCCACCAGTTTGATGTTGAAATCTGCTTTCACATCTGCTTGCCTTGATTACTCTCTCAGTTTCAATTTCTAGCTATGCCGCATAACACCTCATCATCATCAATTGTGTGATAAGGAGAGCCTTGTCTCATGGAAATTGATTTGTGTTTTGTCATGAAATGATGAATGATGGCTTTAGTGAACCTGGGATAGGGCATGATCTTACGTCTTCTGACTTTAGACTAACGGTTATCAATCTGGTATTGAAGATCTTCCCATATCAATGCAGCATAATCAACATTTGCCTTGTGGTAACTACCCAATAAAATTCTAATTCTTGATGGTCGGAGTCTGTCATTGCTCAACATCTTCCCCGACAAACATCTGTTGATGATAGCTCCAAAGGTTCTCCAACGTTGATGCATCTGATCAATATATGTATCAGAGATGCGTTTCAATTGACCCTTGTAGCCCAGTTCCATAAGAAATTCTACGAGTGAATCAGATGATGATGGAGGTACAGTGAACACTTGATTTAGAATTTTAGGGCAAATATCAAGAATTTCTCAAAATATCTCCACAACAATTTGACACGTCATGTTGTCGATGTCAAACAAGGTAGAAAGAGGATTTCTTAACCTTTGTGATCGTGAGCCAAAACTGCTGCATGTAAATTTCTAGTACATCAGCGGAAATGAGAAAGGCGTTGTAGAATGGAGTGTTCTTGATAATGTCTAGGACAACTTGATAAGTTTCCTCCCTCTGAGTTACGGATGGATCCATTCTGAGATTGCTTTTGCTAATTTTGACTTTATCATCTGAAGAAACTAACTTTTCATTACGGGCAGCTTGTTTGGCATTATCTTGCTTCATGATTCTGCTTAAGAGTTATCCAATACAGTTTATATGCATGACAAATATATATTTTACTGATTAGACAAACTATTCATGTTGGTATGATTGGTTTTAAGTGACTTTGTGTTTTAAGTTTCAAGTGATTAAGTCCGGTTTGTTATACAATATGAAAAAATAAACTAAGGTCAATGGAAAAAAATTGTCCAACTAGTGAAAGTCCCTAATTTTATTCAAAGTCAACCGAAGTCAAATGGTTAAATTGTAGTTCATGATCAAATTTGTCAATTATGGATTATCTGTAATGATTGTCTTGATTTTAGGATTTGTACAAAATTTCAGCAGATTTTTTGTTCACAAAATGTCACAAACCGCAACCAATTTTACCCCTGTCATACATAAACCGCAATCACGAGTAGTTTCACAAACCACAGCCTAGATTGGTAACACAAACCGCAGGCAAGAATAGTTACACAAACCGCAGCCAAAACTAGTTACATAAACCGCAGCCAAAACTGGTTACACAAACCGCAACCAAGCATTTTACACAAACCGTAGCCAAGCATTTTACACAAACCACAGCCAAACATTAATACATAAACTACAGCCAAGCATAAATACACAAACCGCATCCAAGCATAAATGCACAAACTATAGCCAAAGTAAATTACACAAACCGCAGCCAAAGTAATTTACATAAACCGCAGCATTCATATGATTTTAAATGCAGAATTTTTTTGACACTTTTGAGCATAGAGACTTATATCCTAAGCATTTTATCACTTAACTAACATATATTAGACCTCTTTATCATCAATGAACAACTTTAGAATCTTTTTAGGGCATTTTCGAGCAATTTTCAAGAACTAAATCTTAAAGATTCTAAGCCTGAAGGAAATAGAGCTATTCTAAGCACAACTAGAGAAGTTTTAACCACATAAGAACAGATACACTCTTAAACACATATATACACATGTGTGGGTACAATTCGAACCCAATAACTCATGAAAAAAATCAAAGATAGTCCCTATGGGTTTTTAGCAACATAAGAAGTTGTTCTAACACATTCACAAACATCAAATATAACTCATGAACATAAACCCATAAAGTTTTAAGCTCTAAATCAGATTGTTGCACAAAATCAACCACAAAAATCAAGATAACTCAAAGATGTGTTAGAGTTATGAAAAACTGTTTCAAACGCATGTTATACACACCTAGACGAATAAAACTCCTCATATTAATTAGACTCAAACATAAAAAAATTCTTATGAACCCTAATATGAAAAATTAGGGTTTTAACAAATTGGTGATGATTGAGACTAATTCCTTTTAAAGGTATGCTGTGTGAGTGATTAGGAACAAATTTCTAGTTTACCTCGATGCTTAAAAATAATTATTGATTCGAGTTTGATTTTGAACGCACGAGTAAGGAAGAGGGAAAAAAATGAGTTTTGAGTTTTTGATTTTGTAAAAAAATGATACTCGTTTTTGTGTTATAAGAATTTTAGGTTTCGAACATTGGCAGAACTAGTCCCTGTGGTTTCCTAAGTTTTTTATTTTCCTTTTCCAACTTTCCTAAGGAGTAGGTGTGTTAGGGAAATGACAACATTAGTCCTCCTAGTTGCAAACTCAAATACTAAGTTCCACATTTTGCATTCTAAGCCCTAAAGGATGAACGAAATAACACCTTAAGCCCAAATAAGTTAATTATTTAACTCCCCTTTAAGAATTGACCTGTTATAGTTCAAAAACCTTTTCCGCTTATTCCGTGATTTAATTTGAAGAATTATTTTAAAAGAATTATTAAAACATTTCTCCCACTCAAATAATGTCCCGTTTTCTAGTGAAAGAGTTGTAGACATTGTTTGAGTGATAGAATTATCTTTTAAAATATTTTTCTGATGACAAATTGATATTACTGATGTCTGGTTTCGGCATCCAGAGTGCCGATAAACCCATAGTCTATCATATGACCTCCAGTAGGTCTAGGAGCAGTAGTCGAACTCTCTCCCACCTCATACCTCGATGTGATAGCAGTCAGACATAACCTCTTACGAGGTGGTAACTCAGCCTCGGGAATGTCCTCCATACGGTCGACTGGTGGTGGTATGATCAGTGAGGGTGGTAGTGGTGATGATGGTAATGGTAATGATGTGGGTACCTGTGGTGGTAAATGTAGTGATGATGGTGGAGGTGGTAGTGGTGGTGAGGGAATCTGAGGTAGTGGAGGTGACCAAGGTTATAGTGGAGATGGTGGTGGTGATGATGGTGCAGGTGCGGCAGCATACTCAGCAATACGTGCCTCTGTGGATGGTGACATAGGTGGCTCAAGTCTGAAAGTCTTCCGTATCCTACTGAGACGTGTCTGAGCAAAGGGGATCCTAATTTGAGGCGATCTAGGTGTAGGTGCAGACTCATTAGTCTCAAATGACTCTGTGTCCCCAGCTGAGGGAACAGGGTCAACAACAGGTACAACAGAAGAGTCGGCCAAAGCTAGATGCTCCTCCTCCTCGTCGTCATCATCCTCGTCCTTAAATGGCTCCTCATCCTCGTTATCAGTATCATCATCATCGTCGTCGGAGGGCTCATCATCATCATCCTTCCGTCAGCGGGATAATCAGCATGATCCTCCTCAGGGTCCTCCTCCGGATCCTCCTTCGGGTTAGAGTCCGCCACATAGTCCGGTGATAGGGCTGTAGGTGAGGCATCAGCAGGTAGAGGTTGGTCCTCCAAGGGTGCCTCAGCATCAGATGACACTAAGTACTCAGGGTACTCAGGCTCAGGTACGTATGGTACCACGACAGGTGAAGGTGGGTGCTCAAGACCGGGCACGTAATCGGGAGACGGTGGGTGCTCAGGTCTTGGCACATAGTCCAGAGATGGCGGGGCTACCGGCTGCATAGGGAGTCCATCCTATCCGTATACGATGACTCGTAGAGAACCTCCATCAGACAGCTCCTCCTCGGCTCCCCAGAAGACTCTCCCTGGCTCAGAATCAGTGTAGACAGATATGTAGGTGACTGTGGATGAAGAAGACATGACAGGATCTGTAACACTCAAACAGAGTTTACATTAGTACATATATAAGACCCATAATAATATACTTAATATATTATAAACACGTATGAGAACCATGTAGCATCTAATATACCCAACTAATGCAACAAGTAATGTCTAAGTGAATGTCCCATGAAAATCCCTTTGTATGATGCAATGTTTGAAAAACGGTTATAGTCCAAGTAAAAACATTTGACCTGGTTCTCTATAACCTTAGCTCTGATACCAATCTGTAACACCCCCAAATTGGGTCGCAGCGGAATAATGAGTCTGGGAGCGTTACTTCATAGATCAATAGCACAAGATATGCGAACGACTTCTAAAAGAGTCATTTAAAATACGATATATTGGATTTAATGAAATTGTTTAATACAAAGCGCAACGGCTTAAATTGTTCAACATTTGATAACAAAGATTTTAGATCATAACAAAAATCCCAAGATGTAATGACTCAAAATCTTTTATGCATGACTCCCCAAAAGAGTATCCCAATGTATCCTTAGCACCTCGTGCCTCATCGACCTGAGAAAACATGCTTTAAAACGTCAACATAAAGTTGGTGAATTCATAGGTTTATGTAAATATAATGTAGGACCGCAAGATTTCCAAGTGTATGATAGTGAAACAGATGCAAACATCACAAAGTGTAATTACGTTTCCCTAAGCTCATGACACTGAAACTCGACATGAATGAATTGCAATATAAATTGCCAACATTGCCCTTGATGATGTTCTAACCCGCAACATCTCAAATCTGACATGGTATGCATCTGTTGGTTCACTCCGTGACACTAGTTAGAGCTACTCACCCGGATAAGGATGTTAATCCCAAATAGATCTATTTATAAGATTCGTGCTCACACAGAGTAATTGACAGTTCATGATAATGGGCACAGTGGGTTATCGCTACTTAGGCAAACACGTAATCATGATAAAATGTACACTTGCGTCCAATTTGTAAAACAATGCATGTTTCTCACCCCAAAAGTTGTAAATCATTGATATAGTAAAACATGGGGCTATGAACTCACCTTAGTAAGTAGTCCTCTGTGAAAGGTAATATACCCAAGTATGGCAAATGAATCACACCGTCAAATACCTAAGTAAATACGGCCAGTCTTAGTCTACAAGTTTAGGCCAACGACTTCGTGTATAAACTACAATAATTTGCTAGTTTATATATACTGTTATCACTTGTGTGGTGATGTACACGTTTATTGTATTCGTTTTCCTCGTTTGCTCTTGGGAAGATGTACGACTATATACTTTTAAGTATACACGGTGTTTAAGTATTAATAATAAATACACCTATTTATTATTCGCGTGACTTTAGTTATATAAGTATCCGTATTATACCACGACTAGTCCTATACCATGAGTGTTCATTTAAATCACTTAATTATATAAGATACCCTTAGGTTTTCATTAGTGGCAAAAACAGTCCCTTAAAAACAAAAACAGATTTGCCAGTTTATACCCTCAAGTTTCTATTTTTACACTTTTAGTCCCCTAACTTGCAAAAGTTGCATTTTAGGTCCAATTAAGATTTAAGAAGTGACAAAAGCCTTCATTAGCCTTGCATAAGCTATATAAACTGTTTGGCTTAATAATAAGCTCGGATGAGCTTATTCGAGCCTGTTGGGCCCGTGGCCCATTAACTCTAACCCGAAAGTTCACATTTGGCCCATTAAGGGTTTCCAACTATTATAGTTTATGATTTTTGCCTCAAAGAAGTGTTGCAAACTTAGATAAGCTGTTTCACCATATTGGCTTATCCCATAAGCCAATAAGCCACGGTAATGGGCTTTTAGGCCCATTAAGGACCCGGTAAGGGTTTTGAGGGTGTGGGCTTATCCAACATAGGCCTATAAGCATTTAGGGTATTCAATAAGCCCATAGGTTCTGCCTTAGCTTATAAATAAGCTGCTGGCCCGCATAAGCACTCGTCATTGGGCTGTTGAGCCTGATAGTGGCTCGTTAAATCCACTAGTGTTGCGTTAGGGTTTCTTTTGTAACTTGTTTAGCATGTTAAGCATCCTTGTCCTATGTTTAAGCAACTTGATGGAGCTACACTCGTCCCATACGAGTCTTACAATGATACTTAGCAAACTGATTAACAATATGCTAGCAGTACTAACTCTGCTAGCAGTACTAACTTCTGCTAGCAGTACTAACTCTGCTAGTAGTACTAACTTCTGCTAGCAGTACTAACTTCTTAAGCCTGGCAGTATTAACTTCTAACTTAGCTCGTATCATACAACCCATTAGTGAGTTAACAAATTCGTTAGAGTTTGTTTGAGCTCGTGTTGGACACAAGACACGGCTATGGTCTTGCTAACTTAATTCGACATATCCCAAACAACCCTAGTTCGCATATACTATAGTGTACACATCTTTTATTGAGCAAGACGAGTTGTTAAGTATTATGATATGTGACATGAAAGTGTTTCCGTTTCTAAACGAGTTATCAAACCTCTCGGCTAAATATGTTACGCGAGCATGTCATGTTTAAACATTCATGCTTGTACACAAGATCTTTGTTACGTGCCTTATAGCTTTTGGTTCACCACATAAGTCTATATATGTTGTATGTTATAAGACGTGGACATAGGTTGTGTCATGCTAGGCACGACCCATGTTTAGCTTGTTAACACATAATAACCGTGCCTTATGACACATGAAGCAAACATGAAACTTAAGTATGAACACAAGCTAAGACACTTACAAAGGCCCTAGCTTCTTGAAGGGTAGTGTCGTGTGGTGTAGTAATAAACCCGAATGGTATAGCCCAAGTCCTAGCTTAAACCCGAATCCTCCTTGTTTTCAAACCCTTAAACGTATAGATCACTAAGCTATACCTTAGACCCTTTGTTTGTGAGTTATGGTGTCGTGTTTGTGCAAGTTGTATCTCGACTATGGTATGACCCGAAAGCATTTTGCTAGAGTGTTGTTAAATGTGTGAGTGTGTAAACACTCTTAGTTGTGAGTCTTCCTATTTATAGAGAGAATATCTCTATACCACTTCCTAAAACCATGTCTCCTTTGCTAGAGAGGAGTAGTAGTTTAAGTACATGCTTAGGTGGTTTTTAGGGAAGTTCAAGCTTATTTAAGTACAAGTATTAATGAATTTGGTGATGTACAAGATTATGCAAGATTTGTTAGGTTGTATGTGTGGGTGACGAGTTGGCTAAAGAGATGGAAACATAAGATACAAATCTTGTATAAGATTTTTTAAGTACATTGCCTTAATTAATCCTATGTTGTATAAGATCTAGCCAAGATTTGTGTGTATTACCCAATGGTCCTTGTGCCGTGTGAAATGAAAGAAAAACAAGGCAAAGTGTGCTAGTGTTTAAGTTTTCCTTAACCTTAAACTAACTAAACATTTATCCTTAAACTAACTATGGTATGCTATGGGTTAAGGGTACATGTTGTAAGGGTATGTAAGTGATTTTTTGCTCCTTCCCACACCATTGGACGCCCAGGATTTGAGTTAGGGTACACATTATTAGACAATGTTTAGATATATGAGCTTCTATGTACTTAAGTTGGTTAATAACTAAAAGTATATAATGTTTGCCTTATGTTTGTGTTATGTTTAATCATAACCGGCCCCTATAGGCTTAATGACATAAAATTGTACAATTTTTGTGTTTAGGGAATAAAAATGGGTATTTGTTTGAGTCTAGATAAGTCTAGGTATTTCCCGGGTATGTCTAAATGTATTTTATTTCAAAACGTAAGCGTTTTACGTAACCAATAAAAATATAATATAAAAGGTTATAAATTATATTCTTAATGATCATATAACACTTGCTTGATGTAAACTTTAACTTGTTTGGTGTCCGTTTACGTTGGATGATGATTTTTAGTTTACGCGATTTAACTATAAGATAATAATTAAAAGCGGACGCGTAAAACCCTAAAAATAAATAATGAAAATAATTGAGTCGGGAAATGAACTGAAAATGTGAAATGTTACACCAGTCGTTGGGACTCACCGTGCAACGAACCGATAGCCTCAAAGACTATTTGTTGCTAGGTTAAAGTTCAAGGTCGGGTTTGTAACGTCTAACATACTTCAGGGTGCGCTTTGTAAATTATTTTCTTAAATATGTATATTAAACTTCAGCATTTTTTATAAAAGCGTACGCATGTCAGAAGCATTGTAATATTGGGCGTGTTTTGTTCGCAATTCGACTATCTTTTCAATGACATTTTTTTCTGAATGAATCGATAGATATGCGTTTCATATTTGATGAATAAAGTTTGTTATATAAAAAAAGTTGTAAATGGGTTAAAGTTCAGGGTGCGTTTTGAAAATCATTTTTTTTTAATATATATTAAACTTCAACAATTTTTATAAAATCGTACGCATGTCAGAAGCATTGCAATATTAGGCTCATTTTGTTCGCAATTCGACGATTTTTCCAGTGATATTTTTTTCCGAATGAATCGGTAGATATACGCTCCATATTCGATAAATAAAGTTTGTTATATAAAAAAGTTGTAAATAGATTAAAGTTGAGGGTGCGTTTTGAAAATATATAAAAAAAGTTTACCTTGATAGTCGTGCATTGGAGAATATTTTATTCCAAAACATTGCCAATGTACACTTATGTTTTATATCTACTTATAATTAAAACCATATTCTCAGCAAAATACCAATAACATGTTATTCGTCATTTTTTAATTTTAAAACAAACACGTTTTATTTAAATAAAACTAAAATTACAATGCATTAAAAATAAAAACGACATTACAATAGAAAATAAATTACAATACATTAAAAATAAAAACGACAGTACGAGAAAATAAAATTACAATACATAAAGAAACCACATTTGGTGTTGTTCTTGTTGTTGTAGTAGATGTCGTTGTCAAATATGATCTACAAGATCATGTCGAAGGCTGGTATGCACAGTTTTGTCCCGTAGTTCTTTTAGGTTCTTTTTGTGCACATCACATCGTTTAATCCATGTACGCTGTAAATTAGCTACGGGACTAACAGATATATCGTTGAACTCGCTAATTTCAAATTTTTGATCTTTTAGGATCATGTAATGCTATATGATGCAACAATACATAATCTTACATAATTTAGACAAAAAATAACGTGTTGGTTGTGCAATAATCCCCCAACGATCCTGAAGGAAACTAAAAGCCCGTTCGATATCTTTCCTTGCACTTTCTTGAGCCTGTTTAAAGTTTAAATCTGGTGCGGTTCGGGAGATGGTATAACTTTTGATGAAAGCCGCCCAAGTAGGATAAATACCGTCAGCTAGGTAATATCATCGATATGTATGACCATTCACCGTAAACGGGCACTCAGGAGCAACATCGTCAAGAACGTCGTCAAATAAATTCGAACAATATAGAATATTAAGGTCATTATTGGCACCTGATAACCAAAAAAATGCATGCCAAATCAACAAATCTTGTGAAGCAACCGCTTCAAGCATTAGTGTCGGATATTTGTGATCCCCCCGTTTGAATTGGGCTTTGTAAGCATTCGGACAATTCCTCCATTCCCAATGCATACAATCTATGCTACCAAGCATACCCGGGAACCCAGATAGTTTTCGTGTTTTTCATATATCTTCGCAATATCATTGGGGAGGGTTTTCTTAAATACTTTTCCGAGTAAAAATCCCAAATACATTCCGTAAAGTTATCTAAACTATCACGGCTACAACGTTCACCTATTTGTAAATACTCATCTAAAACATCGGGTGCATATCTGTACGTTAATTGGCGTATAGCGGACGTGCATTTCATAATAGGATGAACACTCATTCCATCAACGGCATTCGGCCGATGTTTAAAAAATGTAAAATGGTCAGGAATATGCTCAACGTTATAGTTAATAATACCTTTGACTATTTCCAAGAATATTTTTTGGCTCATTCGAAAGTGTCGCTTGAAATTTACTTCTGAGTGTCATGGATTGTCACCGAAATCGTCGTCCAAAAGTCGTTGTAATGCGCCTTTATAGTCACGAGGTATGTACGTCCGAGTATGTGAACTACTTCCTTCGTCTTCTTCATTAACAATTGATAAATATTATTCGTTCAATTCCTATAAACGATACGATTGTTGAGCCCTCATTTCATCGCTAAATGGATCCATGGAAGCGGATATTGTATGAAATATTGTTGGGTTAGTTGCTGAGCCCTTCAGTCTATCATTAGATTTAAACATAAAATCACCTAAGTATAAACATGTTGAAGACAGCTCAACTTGTATTCACTAAAGATACTTCAGCTTCAGTTCTTCAGGTACTTAGAAGATCAAGATCATTTTCACTTCAGTTTATGTGGCGGTTCAAAAACTGAAGAAGACCTTAGCAAGAGCTTCAGTTCAGCTTGGTTATCAACTCCAAGCTAAACAGTGTCGATCTCCTTCTTAGAAGACTGAAACAAAATGTTTCACTTCTAGAAGATTTACAAAGCGAGAAAAAGATTGCTTTATGTCAAAAGGAATAAAGCAATCTCTTTGGGAATGAATACTTCTAAAGTTGGTATAGAAGTACAACGACTTTCCTCAAAGGACTGTACCTAGTACTATAAAGCATACGTGCATTAGATGGTAGCTCAACCACCCATTTAATGCTTGCCACGTATACTAGGTTAAACTTGTAACCCCTAATTCCTTTGCCTATAAAAGGAAAGCGGTGATGAGAGTAAATGCTATCTCTTCCAATTAATGTGAAACACATTGAAGAGCATTTATCTCTCAAACAAACTGAATAGAAACTACTGAAGCTGAAGCTTCAGTTCTAGTCAAATAGTTTGTTTTCTTAAACTCATAACTTTGATTGGAGTTTAAGTTAGAAGGAGATCACACGCCAATTGTCATTCAACCACCTTGTTATTCCGTAAGCAAAGTGTCATAGATTCTTTATTTGATTCTAATAAGAACCTATACGTTAAAAAGTTACTTCTGTGTGTTTTAAACTTATTCATTATATTGTTCACATATATCTATTTAAAACTCACTTTGTTGTCATGGAATGTGATTAAGTTTAACTTGATAAACCTATTATCACATTCAAGGGGACTGGTATGTGCTAATTTACACATACCTTTTATACATTATTTTATGCCAAAAAAGACCACAAAAGGACACAAATGTATTGTATATTGTATATTTTGTGTTATTCATGTACAAGGAACGGATATTGGACAAAAAGACCAAAAACAAGCCCAAAAAGGACAAAACTAGACACGAGAATGAAAGAGCGTGAAAAGCCGAGGCCAAGAATGTGCATTTATCAAAAGAAAACCCAAGACAAAACCCTAAAACCTAAAAATCCCAAAACCGTCAAACAAATAACACCGTTAGTCCAAAATTCATCAAAAGGACTAACGGTCGTTAAACTTTACCAAACAAAATCTAACAAATGTCAAATATACTTAACAGTGGTTAAGTATTATAACTAAATACTTATACCCGGTCCATAACCCTTTTAAAAAAATGTCAAGGCCCAACTCCTTTACACGAGCCCAAGTCAAACCAAATGTAACGGGTCAAAAAGAAGAGTCAAAGTTACTGTACAACCTTCTCTTTCCCTCCCTTTCACTTTTGCAGGGCAAATCACGACCAGGGTAAATCCTACTATATCACACGCTTCTAGAAGGGATTTCTGACATCACTGACACCCTCATTAGCCACGCTGGCAATCCTCAGCATTTTGATTGGCTATTGAGGCGTGGCACTCAATCCAACGGTCAAGATTAGATGATTAGATGCATTTATGATTGGATGGCTATGATTGGAAGAGAGGAGAGCGTCCTTGGATCTAGAATCATCTGCTCAAGGCTATAAATAGAAGCTTTCACACACAGTGCAAGATATCTAGGAGTAGGATTAGAGTAGGAGTAGCTTTAGGATAGCTTATTAGCTTATTGTAATCCTTTCGGCTTATTTCCTTTTTAAATGCATTGTATTTTTTTATTATTAATAAAATTTCAGCTTTTTAAATAAGCGTTCTTCAATTCCTGATTTACTTTTATTTCTAAATAAGCATTTTTGATTAAGTTTTCCAAATAAGCTACAATAAGCTCATACTCTCCTTAAAAGCTTCATTAAGCTCAAATAAGCTTTTACAAAGCTTATCTGAGCTCATTAGTTGATTAGACTTTTGAAAGTGAAATAAATAAGCTGGAAGATAAGCTGGCTTTGGAAGAGCTTATATGGTTCTTAGATTGCTTATTCAATAAGCTGGGTAGGATATTAGAGCTTATTAAGTCATAATAATCCCTGTTTGGTGCAAGGGATCAAGGTACACTTTGTTTTCTCTTTATGTCTTTTCTAAGTGCTTAGTTGTTAAAACTGCTTATTGTTTTTGCTTAATGACTTAATTGTGTTTATTCCTGTGAATTTGATGCTTATTTGTCTTTAACTTACCTTTTTATATATCTGTTTCTACTTATCTTAGTTTAAATAAGCTTTTGTAATTTAAAAATGCAAATGATAAATCTTAAGGGGTGTTTGGCTTAGCAGTTGTATTCAAGTGTCAAAACTGCTTGTAAGCTTTTTGGTTCTTTAATCAACTTTGTTAAGCCATCATTAGGGTTATTAGTTAGTTAATAAAAGATTTTAAGGATCAAAACTCAGTATCAAGGTAT
>BQNB010114710.1:0-14494 GCA_026074375.1 Tanacetum coccineum
TTTCCTTGCCGATTCTTGCCTTAGCTTATACAAAATTCGCTTGTGGCCATCATCAGCTGATTCTGGATCGTCTTAACTAGTGTCGTCAATTCCGGATATATCTCGTCAACAAGATAGTATCCCCATGAGTAAGTTACGTCGTTAGCCACAAAAGGAATCTCTGGTGTCCGGTTTTGAAATCGTTAAAAATAAAGGTGATTGATATAAAACGTTGATGTCGTTGTTTGACCAACAACACCAAAGAAAGCATGGCATATCCATAAGTCTTGCGACGCAACTGCTTCCAGCAAAATGAACGGATTCAGACCATGATCATGTCTAACATATTGCCCTTTAAAGCCGTACGGACAACCAAACCACTCCTAATCCGTACAATCAAGGCTTCCTTACATCCCCGGAAACCTGTGCTTTTCTTCGTTGTTAGTGCAAATATTACGATATTTAATCTATACGATCTCTTTATGTTTTGGTGATGACAAACATGTAACTTGTAATACGTAACGTAAAGTGCGCAAGTTAATCGTAATCACAAATTATCAATGCATACTCGCATCCACATCTATCGACGTCTCAAGTCTACATCAACACCGACATTTGTTTGCACCCGACGTAAATCACGTAAGGTATGTACAAACAGCATTAAACTTGTATGATGATCAAAGAAATAAGTTTTTGTCTTAAACTTTATATTTTTTATAAATATAACAAAACTATTTCTCAAAAATTATTTAGAAAAATTATTTTTCAATTATAAAGAAATGTTTTATTTGGTAATTATTTTGAATTTCAAAATCTGGTCATTCCCCCCTAAAACAAGTGTCACTTTCACCAGATTTTACCTTCACCACAAAAAGACAAAAACAAAAGCGTCTGTCGGGGCGGTCCCTTAAATAGGCCGGCGTCCCCCTTAAATACCGGCGGCCCCCATATATATCTGGGACCGCCATTTCCTGACAGGCTGTTTTTGGATAGGCTGTTTTCATGCTCTTATAAAAATGGGTTCACCTCCAACTATTTTTAACAACTCTTTTTGCACGATTTTCTTTCAGTTCTTCTCTCTCTAGATCTCACTAAATCTCTCTAAATCTTTGATCATTCCAACTTGATTATCTTGTTTAAAAGTGATCAAATCTTCTATCATTTCCTCTTCCTCAAGTGCAAGAGAAGAACTTTCGTCATCGTCAAGATACGAAATTATGTAGTCTAGTTAGTTTATTCGTAACATTTGTTACATATAGATCGAGTCCATGTCTTTTATTCTTGTGTAGTTGTGTAGATCCGGATAGTGTATAAATCCGAAATTGTTGATGGTGTGCCGGTTAGTATTTTTGTAACACCCCCAAAATCTGGTAACGCAACAGAATAGTAACATTGGGGTGCTACTTCAGGGCACAAAACACAAGTCACAGAAAACAACCTCAAAAGAGACGTTTAAATAGATTTCACATTCTATATATTAAAAGTAAGAGTTTACAAAGGATCCATTTATAATCCAAATAGAACATATTGATTTAAACTTTGTCGAATGGTATACATTTATTAAGCCTTCAAAAACATACCCGCTACACCAATTGCCTCCACTAGTCAAAATGATAACCTAAGAAAATACATGTAAAAACGTCAACACTAATGTTGGTGAATTCATTATGTTTAAGTAAAGCAGTGGTTGAAATACTTTAAGTACTATATCAGTAGAAAAAGTAACGTTACAAAAACTTTTCAAAGTAACGTTCAAAATCCCAGTATGAATTCAATAAGTCAAGAAATACTTATATAATTAAACATTTTAGTGACCTCAAATTTAAGTGATGGCGGACTAAGTACTATTTCCGAAGTCCAAAACAAGTAAGTAGACAAGGGAAGACAAATTCACCAACTAAGTAAATATTAATAGCACTAAGGCTCATGACCCCGTAGCCTTAACTGTAAATTCTGCCCTAAATATTAGGAGGTGTCTGCCAAAACAGCCTACGGTTCCTCTAAATGTTAAATGCACCATGATCAACTTGTGACCATAAATTTCCGGTGGGGATTGTTAGTCCCGATAGATCTATCCACAACACTAGCGCTCACTATAATATCAATTGACGGTTCATGATATTAGGGACTTAATTGGCACTGTGGTAACTTAGGCAAATAATAATAATCAGGCAATAATCTGGATAGCATATAGTTTAAAACACTTGTGTCGGAAGAAAAAGCAATCATTTTTCAAAATACAAGGTTTTTCAAATATAGGTATTCAATGATCCTCAAATCAGCAGTAAGACAAATCAAGCTTTTGGTAAAAATAGTCGGTAATGTACAGAAGTAAGATATACGAGTTTGTAAAGAGCATTATTCCCTCGCGGGTTTATAAAACATTGAAAAATTAAAAATGCGAGACTATGAACTCACATTCGATCAACGATCACGATTCGAATAACCAAATAATCACAAAGCGAAGCTTAAACGATCTTGATCACGACCTATAATTACGTCGCTCGATTACAATACGTACAAAATAAGCAACGATGCGTACATCGTTACGACGAAAACATATATATATTTATATATGCATACATACTTATATGTGATGAGAAATCCGCTTGCGCGTTCTAAATCTTTAACACTTAGTATATTATATATATATACTATTTTCCATCTAATCATATACTATTTCATTTTTAGAATCGACCAACGGCCTCAAAAGTAATTACTTACGATAATATATTATTCGATATTATTTTATAAATCGAAATCACCTTCATAGTTCGTTAACGTTTACTAATGTCCTTGTTGACTTTTACGTTTGACTTTTTAATAAAATACATTTCTAATTTGGGTGTTCGTCATCTTCATTTCTATCCCCCTTGATCATCTCAAGTATGGGGGATCGGGTCAAGCTAAGTGACCTTAAACAAGTGCTTCGTGGGAGGCAACCCATGTTTATCTTAATCTAATTATAATAGTAGTAATGAATAAGTGTTTTTTGTTGTGTGAGGAGGCTCGCCTCTTTCTTTCTCGTTTGCTTGTGTTTTTGTGATGATTGTCTAGGATTTTCCTGGATTTTTGAAGCCTCTCGTGCTCGCGGTATTGTCCTTCGATCACTCGAGCTTCAAATCCTCAGCTTTATTTGGGAAATCCAATATCCAAATCTTATTGACTAACGTTTATCTTTGTGCATACTTAATAAACAGCCTTAGATTCACGTAGAGACCCTTTTAAAAACATTAAGGACAATGTTTAATTCTATTATGGGGGGGGATCTATCGATTTAATTGTACCTGCAGTCATTGTTTTCACGTAATCCCGTTTTTACCACCAAAAATTTTGAAAAAATACCAAAAAAAATTTAAAAAATTTAAAAATTCTCAAAAATAAAATAAGTGTTTTGGCACAATTTTGACTTTCCTGCTGGGTAGAATGAGAGTAAATTTTGACCCGATCGAGCGTGTTGAGCTCTAGCTTATTCCTTAACTTCTAGACTAAGCATTCACGGATCTTCGCGAAGAACGAAAAATGATAGAGTTAATTATGAGTTGGATGCTAAGCAAGGATTATTTGGAAATCTTAAGAGCTCATGTATGTAATTTGTGGCTTTTTCTCCCATAAGCTTCTAACCGGACTAATAATACGTGCTATTTTGGAAATTAAACTTAAATCAACAATTTTTTAGATGTAGTCGATAGCAATAATTTTAGTCTTAGTTCAAATTTGTACTTAAATTTTCCCAAAAGAAGTCTTCTCTATATCATGAAATAAAGTAAAAATAAATAAAAAAATGAAATATATATGATGAAAAATGGAAAAAAGAATGATAAGTAATAATTATAAACTGTGGGCTGATAAAAGTTTGCTGCATCTTGCCGACTCACAACGATGTTGCAGCCTTCTAAAAGGTCGAGGGTTACAATTGCATCATGGTTATGTTTAATATTAAGTGTGAATTAATAAATGAAAATCTCTTTTTGTTAAATTTAAATATGGTTTTAAACTTTGACTATTTCATTTTTTGAATAAAGCTATGTGTAAACGGGAAACCTAAGAGTTTTTGAAACCAAAGGTCCGTGAGTCCCGATACTAGTCTCTGTGGGGTGTCAAAAGCCTGGTCACTTAGCCGCAAGGTTGGGATGTGCCGAGACGAAAGTCGCTACATGGGATGATCTCGCCTTCAAACTCATTATTCTTGGGTGGAACGTGAAGCATAGAATTTTGCAAAACGTTGATCCATGGTTGAAATTCACATGGGATGATCTCGCCTTCAAACTCATTATTCTCAGGAGGAACGTGAAGCATAGAAATTTTGCAAAACGTTGATCAATGGTTGAAATTCGAAATAAGCACATTCACCTAAGTTATAATAATTGTCGGGAGCGAAAAGTTCACAAGGTACAAATATGAGTAGTGTTAGCATCTTAACTTGTATTTAACGGTGATTTCGTTTTAAGCTTGGTTTGGAATAAGTGAAAAGTCAAGAACGATGAATTTATCTTTTTTGGGGCATTTTAGGATTGAAATGTGTCTTGTTCTATGATCCCTAAAAGTAGTGAAAATAACAAAAGTCAAACATGTTAGTTAGTTGCTAATAAGAAGAAAAAGGTAAAAATACAAATATATTAGTGGTAGTTAGTGTAAATATAAAAAATGGTCAAAACGGGGCTTTTCTAAACTCTTGATTCTTTAATTCCCCTTGATGAACACTTAGCTACTTTTCGAGGTAATTAGTCGAGGGGGATTGAGATTCTTGGTTTCCTAAGTGCTTACATATAGCATTGCGTGAGGACACGGCAATAGTTTAGTATTACACATACCAGTGATCAAGGCATAAAATTCGAATATCCTTTCCCTTCAAGTATTTAAGCTTATTAGCTTATTTCATAAGCTATAAATTTGTTAGAATTTCTTATTATAACTTATTTTGTCAAGTCATAAGCTGCAAAATAGATTTTAAACGTAAAAACACATAATTATGGATTTTGGACTAAAACCGTAACGATTTTCATACGTAGGGGTATATATTGTAACTTTTCCAAACCTAATACTACAAGGACTATTTTCTGTAAATATAATGAAGTTAAATCACAGAGACTTGTTTTACCAATTCTCAAAAATAGGGGTTGATTTTGTAAAAAGTTATATAAAAAGGACTAATTTTGCAAATATTTATATACCTAGGGTATAAAGTATAAATTTCTGAAATTATAAACTAGAGGGGCTAAAAATATAATCTTCCCAAACTAATAACTATAAGGGCTATTTTTTCCAACTTTCAAAGTCAAGGGTATAAACTGTCATTTTCATATTCTCCAGGGTCTAAAATGCAAAAACTTTATAAAAATATTTTAAAAAATTATTTTGATAGACTATTATCAAAACCCAATTCGAAAATCATTCCAATATCTATCTAAATTTATAAAAATAGATTTATATTTTTAACAAAACTTAACTGTCATCGACGTAACTGTGAAGATGCTTCTAAGTAAAATACTGACATAATTTATAAAGCATCACGGTAATTAATAGGGAATTTCACGGTGAGGGGTTCCATTTGGGTATCGTTTTTTGACGGTTCTGATGGTTTACGATTTAAAGTTCCCTGGCTCCTCAAACGATACTACATGGCCTCTAGATTATGATAGCCCGAACAGTGATACAATAATTCTTAATTATTCATCAAATGATATACATTAAAAAACCTTATGGGCATAAAGTTTAAAAATATCCAATTCAAAACTTAGACCTTGACATATTTACCTCGGTTGCCGGTGTTGAAGCCATTTTTACTTTCATTTTTACTGAACCTCCTCGCCCGGATAGATAACATCGTACTACCATACGGACGCATTTCATTTGATATACTTTTGCCATCAATCAGATTTCCCTGTTAAGGTGGGTTTATAGCCTTGCATTTCAATCTTTTGAATGTTTTATAAACTCGCGAGGGGGATACATGCTTAAACCATGAATGCAAGTGTTTTTCCAACTATATGCTATCCATATATAGTATTGCCTAAGTTACCTTCCAGGTCACTGCAATATTTCTGTATAAGAACCATTTATTACTTGCGAGTAAGCACACCAAATATTGTGGATAGATCTATTGGGGCAGAAGAATCCCGTTGGGATACCCATTCTTAGGGGTAGCAAAAATAATTATTTGAACTTAATGGGTAAACCTGGCAAGTTACTTTCACTGGGACATTTGTTTCCTCAAACTATGTCATATGATGATCTTCTATGTTAAAATAAAAATATTTGTATTGATATCAAGAGCTTAGGGCAATAATACTATTTTTCATGATAATTGTATGTGTTGCAATTATTACCACTTATGATAACTTGTATTCGATTATTATTATGATAATTGTAAATGCAATTGCAATTATTACTATTTATGGGTGTATAATAACGTAACCCACTGTCTATGATGATTTGTATTCAACTATTTATCATAAACCTATGAATTTCACTCAACCTTTGTGTTGACCCTTTTAGCATGTTTATCTCGGGTAATTAAGCAACCTATGGCACGAAGTGGCATTGGACTTGAGAACGTCCAAACTTGTTATCATTCAAACTTTATGTTTTCATGTAGATTTTGGGACCTCTGTTATTGTAAAACTCTGATTATATTGAATGATAACTAAATTTTCTAAAACGTCTCTTTATGAGTCGTTTTCTATGATTATGTCTGTTGAACCATGAAGTAATACCCCAGATTAGCTTCCGCTGCTATATGTCAAAAATGGGGGTGTTATAGGGTGTTTGTATTTGCCGCATGAAAATAATTATCTGATTTTTTTGACTTAAAGTTTTGATTAACCATTTTTTTTGTTTGGATAAAGCGATTCTGGTTATTAGAGAGTTGTATAATTTGTTATCTCATAACTGTTATTCCCAAAAACCCAAACAGCACCCAATCAAGTACAGAAGAGTTTGTTAGTGCAAATATTACGATATTTAATCTATACGATCTCTTTATGTTTTGGTGATGACAAATATGTGACTTGTAATGCATAACGTAAAGTGCGCAAGTTACTCGTAATCATAAATCATCAATGCATACATACATCAACATCTCTCGACGTCTCAAATCTGTATCAACACCGATGTTTATTTTCACCCGACGTAAATCACATAAGGTATGTACAAACAAACATTAAACTTGTAGGATGATCAAAGAAATAAGTTTTTGTCTTAAAACTTCACATTTTTATAAATGTGACAAAATAATTTTTCAAAAATCAATTAGATAAATTATTTTTGAATTATAAAGAAATGTTTAATGTGGTAATTATTTCAAAATTCAAATCTGGTTATTTTCCCCCCAAAACAAATGTCACTTTCACCAGACAAGTTTGTCACCACAAAAAGACAAAAAAAGGAGCGTCTGTTGGGGCGGTCCCTTAAATAGGCCGGCGGCCCCCTAATATATTTGGGTCGTCTTTTCCTGACAGGCTGTTTTTCATCTCTTATAAATAGTGGGTCACCTCTAACTATTTTCACAACCCTTTTGCTTGATTTTCTTTTAGTTTTTTCTCTCTCTAGATCTCACTAAATCTCTTTAAATCTTTTATCATTTGAACTTGGTTAATCTTGTTTAAATGTGATCAAATCTTCTATCCTTTCCTTCTTTCTCAAGTGACCAATAGAGAAACTTCTGGTAATCAAATTACAAAATTAGAATATGAACATGAAATCAAGACTAGAATTTATCTGGATTACGAAAATATCAACCAAATGACCATAGATATTTTTTCGAGTGTACATGTTTAACCATCCTCGGTTATTACATGAAATCACGAAGTCGATTGTAAGACAACAAGATTAGTCATTAAATTGTAACTCACACTTGCAATGAAGATGTCTCATTAAGTCTAAAGTGTTCAAATGTTTGTGTTATTAGCTATGGTCAAATTACACATGCTAAACTTAACATACTTTAAGTAGGATTGATGACTTATAAATTTCTATCGGGAAACTTATAAGTACTCCAACTTGATGAGCAAGACTTGGATGTCATTTCCGAAAACTCAAATTGAGAACTCTTATAACTTATATAAGCTTCTCCTAATTACCTAATATCAACACCATCTCCTAAATAATAAGAAAATGATCCTTGCCCAAAGTTGGCACCCTCCCTAATCGATGGATCCTTCGTCCTAAATTCATCTTCAGTTTAGGTAAATCTGCCCTATGGCATTAGATTTAAAACATCTTCCTCTTGTGAATCAATTGCTTAAAAGTCCAACATACATGTAACTAACCTTTAATAAATCATCATTATTTCTACAAAGAAACATTCACAAGATCTATTAAGGTAAATAACCTTAATTGGATTCTTTCATAAAACACGTGCAAAGGTGCATTCTTTAAACACTCTCATTATAAAGCATTACACATTGTCACTCTTAAGCATAATCCTAGGTTCTAGATGACTCATTCTCTCTTATACCTACAAAAACTTGCTTGTTATCTCATTTAACTTTAGAATTCCACACATCTTGATTAGGATTATGCGAACCAGAATTAAAGCATATTAGTTGAGTCATGTTAGGCCCTCTATGAAAAGATAATACAAATTTTATCTTTGCTACACTTCATTAGGAAAATATAGAATTCTATTTGATCTAACATGAGAATGACTACTGGAGAATCTATTGCACTAGAAATTCAATTTGACCTAACGGTTGAATTGCTTCCAAAAGTGAAGTTGGGTTCGTGGTATAACCCGTAAAAATGGTCGTGTTTAGCATGAATTGAGCACCACTAGTGATAGTCTCATATTCATTCTCTAATTTGATTAAATTGCTCTTCTTAAATATGCCTAATGATAGTTTACATCGATAGACTTTGTATTTCATTAGGAGTGCACACTAAGCAAGTAGAAATTAGGTTTCTCCTTAGTAAATCTAGACTACATGCATTTCACATATGTGCTTTGAAGTTTCAAGATGATAACGTGCTCCCACGTAATGCAATTATATGCTTTCATATTTATCTTAATGCTCAACGTTTATTTGCTTAGCTATTGAATGCATGTTGTAAAAGCGTTTGCCTTTTCTAGCAATTTAGGCAAAATATCTCTTAGTTTATCTAAATAACACATGCTTTTAAGTGCTAAATGCTAACATGTTTTACATGATGATTGCATTTAAAATTATCATGTTTTGTATGCGTCATTTTAAATGACTTGCGTGTTAAATGTGCACCTACACTATGTTAATTTAATGTATGACAATTTATATTTAAATGTCATATAATCTTACACATTAATCTTGTTAATTATTGTGTTGATGCATGCTTAAATAAACTTGCATGCTTATATCTATATATCTTATGCATCTAGGTATATATTTTGTCACACTAGAATATTTTTTTTTCGCGTCCGTGTCACAAATGTAAAAAGTCAAATGAGTCATAAAACGGTTTTATATCTCCTAGAGTCTTCACTCACACATTCTCTTAATCATCATCTTGCTTTCTTCCGAATAATCCACTCTTTTGTCAAGAAAAAGTTAGATACAAATCTAACACTTCTCCTAGTAGGTTTGAAAACTTAAATATTTCATCCAAAATATTCAAGTATCTTTAACTTGTGATCGCAAACGTTATAGGTCATATCTGAAAATCCATATTCAAGCCTTTTAACAACATAAGTTAAAACGCTCTCCTTTTCTCTTCGACGAAAACATCCTTTTCTCTTCGACGACAATATTCTTTCTCTTCGACTATACATTCTTTCTCTTTGATGAAAATAAAAATTTGACGAAAACATTCTCTCTCTTCGACAAAACATTCTTTCTCTTTGATGAAACATTCTTTATCTTCGACAAAAACATTCTTTTCTCTTAGACAAAAATATTCTTTCTCTTCGATGAAATATTTAAAGAATACTAGTAATCTTTGATATTATACAAGAACTAGAGAGAGAAGTGGGTTGGAAAGTTTCTAGAGAGAGAAAGATGATAATATTATTATGTGTGTGAAAATGAGAAATGAAACAACCAACCACCCTCTCCAAGGCATGGAGAGGGTATATATCCTACATACATGGCCGGCCATGGGCCTTAACGGGCTTTCCATGGGCCTTGGGCCAGACTAGCTTACTAGTCTAATCATATAACAAACTACGGGCTAAGACTATTACAACTTGGAAGTGACCGATACTTTTCTTGTTTCCAACAATCTCCCCCTAAGGGAGGTCACTCCATTTTACAAAATTTAACCTAGCATACTATGCTATATCTCTTAGTCTTCAGCTCGTAAACTTAACTTTCTCTTGTGAATATGTTGTAGTAATCTTTGACTTTAGGCTCGAGCTTGTTCCTTTATCTTTACTTGTAAGTGGAGATGTGATCTTGAGCACTGTGAGATCATCAACCAAGCATAATCTCGTTTCGCCATCTTGTGACTTTGTCATCTTGTGATCTTGTGACTTCTAGACCGACATGCTCATACCATTCTTGATTTGTTGACTTGGAAAGCTTTAATGTTGCATCTTTCTTGAAATTCTTTAACTTTAACACTTCACACTCTAAGTTGGATTGACGACTTATAAATTTCCATCAGGAAACTTATAAGTACTCCAACTTGATGAGCAAGACTTGGATGTCATTTCTGAAAACTTAAATTGAGAACTATTATAACTTATATAAGCTTCTCCTAATAACCTAATGGCAACACCATCTCCCAAATAATAGAAAAACGATCCTTGCCTAAATTTGGCACCTCCCTGATCGATGGATCCTTCGTCCTAAATTCATCTTCGGTTTAGGTAAATCCGTCCTATGGCATTAGATTTAAAACATCTTCCTCTTATGAATCACTTGCTTAAAAGTCCAACATACATGTAACTAACCTTTAGTAAATCATTATTATTTATACAAAGAAACATTCACAAGATCTATTAAGGTAAATAACCTTAATTGGATTTCTTTCATAAAAGACATGTAAAGGTGAATTCTTTGAACACTCTCATTATAGAGCATTACACATTGTCACTCTTAAGCATACTCCTAGGTTCTAGATGACTCATTCTCTTTTATACCTACAACAACTTGCTTGCTCTCTCATTTAACTTTAGAATTCTACACATCTTGATTAGGATTATACGAACCGAAATTAAAGCATGTTAGTTGAGTCATGTTAGGCCCTCTATAAAAAGATAATACAAATTTTATCTTTGCTACACTTCATTAGAAAAATATAAGAATTCTATTTTGTCTAATATGAGAATGACTACTGGAGAATCTATTGCACTAGAAATTCAATTTAACCTAACGGTTAAATTGCTTCTAAGAGTGAAGTTGGGTTCGTGGTATAACCCGTAAAAATAGTCGTGTTTAGCCTGAATTGAGCACCACTAGTGATAGTCTCATATTGATTCTCTAATTTGATTAAATGGCTCTTCCTAAATATGCCTAATGATAGTCTACGTCGATAGACTTTGTATTTCATTAGGAGTGCACACTAAGCAAGTAGAAATTAGGTTTCTCCTTAGTCAATCTAGACTACTTGCATTTCACATATGTGCTTTGAAGGTTTAAGATGATAACGTGCTCCTACATAATGCAATTATATACTTTCATGTTTCTCTTAATGCTCAACGTTTATTTGCTTAGCTATTGAATGCATGTTTGTTGTAAAAGCGTTTGCCTTTTTCTAGCAATTTAGATAAAATATCTCCTAGTTTATCTAAATAACACATGCTCCTAAGTGCTAAATGCTAACATGTTTTACATGATGATTGCATTTAAAATTATCACGTTTTGTATGCGTCATTTTACATGACTTACGTGTTAATTGTGCACCTACACTATCTTAGTTTAATGTATGACAATTTATATTTAAATGTCATATAGTCTTACACATTAATCTTGTTGATTATTGTGTTGATGCATGCTTAGATAAACTTGCATGCTTATATCTATATATCTTATGCATCTAGGTATATATCTTCTCACACTAGAATATTTTTCTTCGCGTCCGTGTCACAAATGTAAAAAGTCAAAAGAGTCATAAAACGGTTTTATATCTCCTAGAGTCTTCACTCACACATTCTCTTAATCATCATCTTGCTTTCTTCCGAATAATCCACTCTTTTGTCAAGAAAAAGTTAGATACAAATCTAACACTCCTCCTAGTAGGTTTGACAACTTAAATATTTCATCCGCAATATTCAAGTATCTTTAACTTGCAATCGCAAACGTTAAAGGTCATATCCGAAAATCCCTATTCAAGCCTTTTAACAACATAAGTTAAAACGCTCTCCTTTTCTCTTCGACGAAAACATCCTTTTCTCTTCGACGAAAACATTCTTTCTCTTCGACTATACATTCTTTCTCTTCGACGAAAACATTCTTTTCTCTTCGACGAAAACATTCTTTCTCTTCGACGAAACATTCTTTCTCTTCGAAGAAACATTCTTTCTCTTCGACGAAACATTCTTTCTCTTCAACGAAAACATCCTTTCTCTCCGATGAAAACATTTTTTTATTCGACGAAAACATTATCTCTCTTCGACGAAAACACTCTTTGTCTTTCGATCACACCTCTTCCTTCTCACTCAACCACGCCTCTTCAACCATAGAGATGGCTAATCTCTTTCCTCCACTATTTCCGCTACCACCTTTAAGACAACCGTATACCTCGTCGTGTGATTGTTCTATGAACATTCGCAATGCTCAAGAAGAGCTACATAACTTTTTGAGTATAGTTTATCGTACGCTAACCACCATCCGTCTTGACATTGTCAAGCTCGTCGTCTCTATCTTCGTTTGTTTTCTTCTTCTTTATTATTATTATTATTATTATTATTATTATTATTATTATTTTCACGTACGAAACACACCGAAGATACGTCACCATTTCCTTCGGGACAATGTCCAAAAGGAAACATCTCCATCGAAAAGGTTGCGTCTGAAGATAACATCGCCGACATTCTTTCTTTACCCCTCAAGCGTGAATCGTTAAATTATCTTCGTCAAGGTTTAGGAATGATGGAACA
The DNA here is from genome assembly GCA_026074375.1 of Tanacetum coccineum. Classification (NCBI taxonomy): domain Eukaryota; kingdom Viridiplantae; phylum Streptophyta; class Magnoliopsida; order Asterales; family Asteraceae; genus Tanacetum; species Tanacetum coccineum. Next base: position 12,992 of record BQNB010114710.1, read on the forward strand.
CATTCCATAAATCGTTCTCTTCTTTTCTTCTAGTTTCGATTCTAGTTCGTGTTCCATTTCGTGTCGTGACAACTTAACTACTTCATCTGAAGTACTTTAAGTATTTTTAATTAGCGAAATGAAAATTAAAATGTCACCCTATTTTCGAAAAATTCGTCAATTTCCCCAAACATCCCTCCTGTTGGCGGTCCGGCGGCCCCCAGATCTATTCTGGCGCCCCCCATATATATTTGGGACCGCTGACAGCAGCTTGTAATACCATTCATTTTTTTTAATTTTAATTCCATAACCTAACACTTCCTCTCTTCTGCCACGAGTTGACGTCTACTCCACACCCAAACCTATACCCAATATCTCTCTATAGATCAATGGGTCATCCTTATATCCTAACACTCATAAGCATCGTTGCTTATGTTTTCAAGAGTCAAGTGAATTTCATAATGAAATGCATCTCATTATCAAACACATTCCTTACAATCGATAGACTTACAATCCATCACTTCACACTTAAATCCCCTCACATACAAACCTTGGTCCTCACATCTCGCATACGTCTTATCTCAATTCATAGACGATTCTTCTCACTCCTAAACGTTTCTTCTCTCTTCTAGTAGTCGTTTCACTTCTAATAGTCTTGTTACTATTAGAATTCCTCTTATATCCCTTGACAACTTAATTATTTCATCCAAAATATTTAAGTAATTTGCGAAATGCAAATGTCACTCCTTTGCAAAACTTTCCACTTTTTAGAAAGTGAAGAGCATAAAGAAGATATTCAATCTTCAAGTGTTATTGAGTCATCACACTGTTGAGTCTCTTATTATTCTTCCACCATGAAAGAACTACCTCATTTCACATCCCACATTTGTTTCTCAACATTGTCAACCAACAAAACACCAAACAAACCTTTGAATTCCCAATCATCCACTTTTGTCTCGATAGGATCATATGCACATCAATTGTTAGTGCAAATGATATATCAATCTTTTCTATCAACCTCTCGTCAACACGTTCCTTTTTTAGTATCGCTCATCCTTTCCTACTTTTCAGCTCTATGGAATCATTTTCATTCACATCCAAGAGCACATCGTCTCCATCCTCGTCTTATTTTTCTTTTTATTCTTTTAAAAAATAATTTTTTTTGACATATTTTGCCAAGATATTAAGTGTCGTTCGTCTATTTTTAAAAGGTCATTCTCATATTATTTTTGTGTCAATCAATAAACGAATCTCATTGTCGTTTATTAAAAGTCGGTCTAATCTTTCTTCGAAACATACGTCTTGAGTCTTTTAATTATATCATTTAGATCGTTGTTTTATTTTTAAAGTTTGCATGTGTTTGGCTTCTAACTTTCTTTTAAAGTGTCATACTATAGAATACTAACACCTAAAATGCATGTCTAGTTCCCCAATAATATCTTGTTATACATACACACACACACACACACACACACACACACACACACACACACACATATATATATATATATATATATATATATA
>BQNB010114711.1:8775-21698 GCA_026074375.1 Tanacetum coccineum
AATTATCTTGTAAACGGGATGCTACTCAATCTTATTATGAATTTGTATGTGCCGTTTGGCATTTCGTTCGACCCTAAACGGCATTATAAGGATGGTGTTTACACAAGAATGTTGCGGAGGCCAAGGTACGTTTTCTTTACTTTGTTTGAATTAGGAAAATTGGTCTCCAAGAACGGATATAACGTATTAGGAAAACACCTATACGGCGTATCCACTGTTTCAAACTTATGTTGACTAAGTCAACAAAATTGCCCAGTATGGCGTATTGGACAAAAACCAATACGGCGTATCGAGTTTGGGTATAAAAACCCAGCAGATACGCCGGATAATTTTTCACACACAAATTAATCCACTCTCTCAGAATTACCACTATAAAACTCGGATCAAAATTTTCTCATTATTGTTCTATATCGTTAGTCCTAATCGCAAGATATGGCTCTTCTACCTAGGGATCAGAGGCATGAGTATCTTAGGTTTGATGGATTACAGTATACTGATACTGATATCGCGGATTTTAAGGAGAGATTGGGCAGGATATACAATAGAGAGGTACACCGGGTTTAGGTTTTTGACTTTGGGGGATTGACAAAGCTTATAAATGAGGGATTGAGTGGTCGGATGCTGATGGAGCACAGGGATACTCAGGGATAGGGTGTATTCACTAGTCGAGCTTCGAGGAGGCTATTTGAGATTAGAGGCCCGTTGGTACACGAGCTTATTCTTGAGTTCTTTAGTATATTTAGGTTTGGAGAGATGGTGCTTGATTTGGACAAGGCCGGGGCTTTATAGTTTCAGTTAGGTGGAGTTAAGCGTCGTATGAGCTGGAGAGAGTTTATTTTAGGTATGGGCCTGCATACTGCTGAGCAGATTGAGTCAGTTAGATTCGGTACATACTAGGCCGAGAGTGTGAGGCAGATCCCCGACAAGGGGCATCTGAGTGCTTATTGGAGGGAGATTTCATTTGTTGGAGATTTCCTTAGCACAGCCCCCTCCTACACTTCAATTAGAGATCCTATGCTTAGGCTGTGCCACAGGATGATTACGTGTAGTATTGCTGGGAGGAGGCATACACTTGAGAAGGTGACTGTGACTGATTTGTTTTATCTGAGAGGGATGGATGTTGGTTCAGTCAACATCCCCTATCTTTTGGCTAGGTACTTGAGGTTGTTCCCTTCGGGGAGGAAGCGCAGGGCGATGATATCCGGGGGTTAGTTTGTTGCCCGTTTGGCGGAGAATTTTGGATTACTTACTGAGGAGAGGCTTCAAGGATTGACGGTGATTATGCGAGACCTCCTTGTGATTGATATGGGTGAGTTGGTGAGGCTGCAGATCTGTGAGGAGCTTGATGATACTTGGGCTTGGGTAGCCCCAGGACCAGAGAGGCAGCCTGATGTTGCAGCTAGTGCCCCTGAGATCGTTGAGGGTACTTCACATGTTGATGAGGGTAGCCAGGCTATTTTGGCACCCACAAAGGAACCCCAGCCACCACCTGCAGCCAGACCAACTCAAACTATGGCTTAGAGCTTAGCGAGAGTGGAGGAGGAGGTGCATGAGATCTGAGGGGCATTAGGAGAGCAGCGTGAGGTGATGGATGCGATGGCCAGAGACATCTCCAGATTCACCATGTGGGCAGCCGGAGGAATATCACAGCTATTAGACTCTACTGGAGCTACCTACATATGATATTCTAAGACCCATGTATCATTTCAGAGACGTAGGGTTAGACAGAGGACCGACGGTGCCAACACCTCTACAGCCCAACAGGACGAGCAGCAGCAGACCCATGATCTCTATACTCCTTATCTTTTTGTTCTATCTTTTGTACATTTATTATTCATGTCATGATATATCTGACTTTAAATAGGTTCCCATTTTTGTATATATGTTATGATGTGATGTTTTGACTTGTTTATGCATGATAGAACAAGCCTGGCAGTAAGTTTAGCACCATAGCTCGTTGGTAGATTACGAAACCTAGTACTCTATCTAAATTAAGAGCGAAATTAAGAGAGAGTATTTACAAGTGTGAAAAAAGCTGAAAGGAAAAATTCTAACTGAATGACTAGATGAAAGAAAAGTGCTTCTCAGGAGACAACCCAGATTGTTATCTATTTTTATCGAGTATGTCTTCCCAGACATCAATACGGCGTATCCGCTCCATACCATATGGCGTATTGAATGTCTGGACGTTATCATTCCTTTATTTTTATGCACTTTTAAAACATTATTGTCAGTTCTAGCAATACGACGTATTCATGCACATAATATGGCGTATTCGGCAGACTGGCCCGTATTTAGATACTTTTTATAAGTTTTTCAATACGGCGTATTCCAGTTTATGGATACGGCATATTGGTCTCCTGTACAGTTTGTTTAGTTTATTTATAATTAACCGTAGATACCCGAGATAGGATTTTGCATGTTGTCGGTAACCCGTAATCACATCACTTCATACTTGGAACACAAATTAAATAATAAAAATAAGAATGGTTGATTAACTAGTAAAAATTACAATGAGAACCAACACCCTCTCCACACTTAGAGAGGGGTATTTATACTTAAACCATGAGGCGTACACGCCTATGGGCTTTCTACAGGCCGGGCTCGGGATTACTTGGGCTTACGCCAGATACACGTGACCGATTAGCTTACATAAACAAGCCCGTTTACCCTTTCTAGCCTATTACAACATGTAATTAAGTAAAGAATGAGCTTTTATGATTCGTAGCCGAGCTTCCTTGTTCGACTCAATATTTTGAGGCTAAAAATCTCCCCCGAAGCAAGGCTTCCTGCAAATTTAGAGCTTCCGTGTTCTAAAACATATTTTAATTCTAACAATCTCCCCTAATGTGTGGTCTTCGAATTCCCGAGGTGAGATCTTGTATCTTGCTTCCTTGAACTTCTTGAGATTGCTTTGTCATTGAGTTCTTGAATCTTTGGTCTTTATTATGTTGTAGGCTTGTTCCTTCATGCTATGTGATCTTTGATCTTTAGCCTTTGTCATTGTCTTTCAACTTCGTCTTTGATTCCGAGATCTTTAAATCCTTTCCTTGTTTGTCTTTGTCGTCTTTGCCACCTTGAGATCTTGTGTCTTGACCAACATGTTCATACTTTGCATCATCTTGAAAGCTGGCTAACAATCTCCCTTGATAGACTTGATATCTTGAAGGAAGATCTTGTATATCAGAGTTTGCGGAAGTCTTTGTCTTTAATTCTCGAGCTTTCTTGATTCTTGAATCTGACTCAGCTGGAATAAGGTGTCTCCATCTCCATCTTTATATGAATCCTGAAATAAAACAGTTAGCAATAAAGATTGTGGACGAATATGGCTTTGTCATTCGCCTGGATTTGGTTGGATTAACCTCTGCTTCTGTGAGGACCAACCTGTGATTAGGTAGATTCAATATAGAAGAATCTCCTTGACATGATTTCCAGCTTTAAGCGTAAGATCCTCTAACACATATGTATTAGATTCACCATGCTAGCTTGTTCTCAACATCAGAACGTCTCAAAGCAGACAACATAATATGAGTGAATCGATTAGTTACTATCTTACCGATTGAGTCATTAATTCATTTACTAGACCATTATGGATATCTAGTTATCACAAGTTCGATTCATATAGAATCTCGCAAGTCACCAACCGAGAGCTTGTTTGATGTTGGCTCAAAAAGGATTTCCATTCATCACTGTGAATACTAAAGAGTATCACTCTGAATGTTCTGGCAAAATCACAAGGATAATGTATAAGACTCTTGTTAACAGCTTGCGAACTTATTGATGTTCAACAAGTATTTGTAATGGAATGTGTCCTAATGAAATTTATTTTTTGATCTCTTGGCTCTAGAATTGATTTGTGCATTTTTGGTTTTAGTACTCGGAGGCTGGAGCAGACTGCCACCTATTCAATATCAACTAACTCGGAGTGAGAAAGTTAATAGAAGTCGTGTGTATCTCCATGACAAATGAGACAAGTATCTGTTGAGAGAAACTTAAATGGATGGGAAGGGTTGTGCATTGCATCACTGGGTCCATGATGTCATTCTTTAATATCAGAATTCATCTTTGTGGAGGGATACTTTCTTTACACCCTTTATCCATACATTTCTTTTTAATTCTTCAACCCCTTCAATGCTTACCAAGACGTCATTACTAACACCTTGTTGTGATTGTTCCAGTGTTAGCTCAATCTTAGTCGACATTATTCCCGTATTCATTCATCTCTAATCATACCTAAAGACTGCTATTTCTAACTATGGAGTGTCTTTGGGTAGATCCCTTCGGTTCTGGTTGGATCATAGGAATAATACCAAACCTAACCACCTTATGACTTTAGAATCGTCGTGAATTAAGATGTTGTTGGGTATGAGATCGTAACCATAAAACCTTTTCTGAAGATTATAAAAAGCACTGTGAGTCATTCAGATCACTTATTATTTTCAAGATCACATTTTAATTACATTTCTCCCCTTATTTTAAATACTAATTCACTTAGTTTTTGAAATACTTTGTGATTAAAATTTGTCATGAAAATCCTATGGGAAAATTATTATTAGCATGAATTATATGGAACTTTAACTTGCTCCCAATTAATTTTACATAAGTTTGATACCAAAAAAATGATACCAAGTTGTAAAAAGAATATAAAATTGAGGGTTAGCATTGTTGAGCACACAATTTTAAAAGATTATGAATTGTCATTAAAGAATTCTTAAGAAATTGTGCTCAACCACTAAATTATCTTATAACATACAATCTATTGAGTAGTCATCAGTATTACAGATTTGTTATTAAGAGATTTTTGATAATGTTTTGAATACGTAAAAATTGTCATGTTATGATGTATCCAAAATCATCAAAACCTTGTTTTTCAAAAAACTCCCCCTCAAACATTGACTTACTCTGAAAATGACACCAAATGTAGAAGAATTGTCTTGTAAAACTTTATGAGGGATTGAGTGTTGAACACACAATTTTGAAAGATTTTAAATTGTCATTGAGAAATTCTTAAAAAATTGTGTTCAACATTTTGAAAAACAAAATGTTAAAAGACTTCTCTTCAAACTCTAAGGATAAGCGCACTGAAGCGTACACTCTCCTTTGTCGTTCGGGTTCGAGTTGCAATATGAGAGTTATTACAAGTCATAAAGAAAAATAGAAATGACATGTTTTGAAAGCATTTGAAACTCTTGCTCGAACTTCATTTACACGCCCGTGTTGATGTTAATCAACATTTCTAGGTACGTAAATGTTATCGATTCCAAGAGACATGTCGAGAAGATTCTTTTTTGAAATTTTTTATTTTTTTTGATTTTGTATTTTCTTTTTGAAATTTTATATTTTTGTATTTGTTTTTATAGGTTTTATTTTTTTGTATTTTTCTTTTTTCAAAAATATTTACTAGTCGATGTTTGTAGAATATATCAAGCAGATTCATTTGTCAGAACCTCCAGTTCTGATGGAGTCAAACATCTCATACCAATTCGTCTGACAAGATACTGAAACCTATCTTCTTGTAAGGCTTTAGTAAACATGTCAGCTAATTGGTATTCAGTTCTGCCAAAATACAATTCATATATACCATTTTTAGCCTGTTCCTTGATGAAATGATATCGAGTATGGATGTGCTTGGTACATGAGTGCTGCACGGGGTTGCATGAGATTGCTATGGCTGACTAAGAGTCGCAATACAATGGTATTTTGTTGTAGTTGAAGCCATAATCCTTAAGTTGTGTCCTCATCCACATTACTTGAGCACAACTTACAGAAAACGCACGTACTCCGCCTCTACTAATGACATTGCAGTGCAATCCTGCTTCTTTGACATCCAGCTGACTAACTTATCTCCTAGGAACTGTATTCCTCCAGAAGTGCTTTTGCGAGTATCAATACATTCGGCATGGTCGGCATCTAAAAAAGTTGTTAGTTCAAATCCAGAATCCTTCAAATACTAGAGTCCCATGTTAATGGTACCCCTCAAGTATCGAAAGATCCTTTTAACCTCTTTGAGGTGTTTTTTCAGTCAGTCTTATGCTTGATTATGTTGCACAAATAAAAATACTGCTTGCTTTATCTGGGGGTCTACTAGATGTCAAATACACGGATGACCCGATTTACTATGGTAGTCAGTTTGGTCTATGAGTTTTCCACTCAAGTCTTCATCCAGTTTAGGTTTCGTAGCCATTGGTGTACCAATGCTTTGACCTTTTTCCATACCATGTTTATTTAAGTATCTCTTAAAGTGTAATTGGCCCTGATGATAACGATAACCTCGCGGGGGACTTGTGGATCGAAAGTCCTAAAAAGAATTCATTTGTACCATTAGGACATCATCAATCTATTGTGTATTTAATTTTCAAATCGTTTTAGAAAATTTTAGGGTTTTTTGTGAGGGACCCAAAAAATTAGTGGGAACCCCAAAAATGTATGTCATCAATGTAAATTTGCACAAGTAGAATGTCCTCCCCGTATCTAATTGTAAATAGAGTTCAAGTCTATTGTACCTTTAGTAAAACCTTTGGATATTAGGAAATTTGAGAGTTCATCATACCAGACTCGTAGAGCTTGTTTGTAAATCCAATATCAGAACTTCTTAAGCGGTTATAAACGCTTTTCTGGATGGCTGCGGATCAATGAAAAGGCCACTGGTTTTTGTGCCCTCATAAAAACACCTCCTTCAATGGACCATTAAGAGAAATGTTGTTTTTCTCGTCCATTTTGATAAATTGGAAGAAAAAAGACTTTGTGGGAAGCATTTTCTTTTAATGGAGCGACAAAAAATTAGGAACAGCTTCCAATCTGCGAGCAAACTGGTAGCAATTTGATTTCTTTGAATCAATACCCTCTTACCCTGAGCAATAACCACTTAGCTAAAGTCGTGCCTTATATTGAGAATTACAGTTGGTATCATCCTTTTTGTTTCTTCATAACCACTTTAGCTTTGGATTACGGGGTTTGTTTCTTGCCATAATGGTTTTTGTCAACGAGTTCCCAAACTTAGAGTCTGTCAAACTGATGAAGCTTTTCCTCCATTGCCTCTATCCATGCAGAATCAGCCATTGCCTCGTTAATGGTTTTCGGTTCTGATTGGGTTCTCACGGATGGAGGAGTGCAAAACCTAGACAATTTTCAGTAATCTGTTTGCAAGTTGTCGTCTTGTTTGCACTGGCTTGGATGGATTTCCACGAACTTGATATAACGGGTGATCTTTTTGCCATTGGTTATTCTGAAATCTTTTGTTGGTTGGATTGAAAGGTATGTATATGGGATTATTCTATATTGCGTGTGAGGGGAGAAAGAAATCAGCAACTTCTTGTTCCTTGTAGGTTTACAGAAGGATTGATAAATGCATCTTGTTGAACTTGTGTATCTTCTGCTTGATTATCGTTGTTTTCCTTAGCATGAACATTTGTAGTTGGAGTTGTTGGTTCTGTTGAAGATGGATTTTTTCGTTTCGTAGGGTGGTTTTATGTCTTGTTGTTTAGAATGGGTCGGTGGGAGGAGAAGGAGGACTTTGGACACTTGAAGTACCTTCATTGAAAAATTCATCGTACAAAGGACCGAAAAGAAGATCCAACTCATGTTGTGAAGGAGAAGTTGTATTTACTAATGGAGAAACATGTTGTAGTTGAGGTGCGGGGTCAGAGTTTTCATAATCTGACGCCTTTTGTCGTTAGGGAACGAGGCCTGAAGTGGTCATTATCAATAGGGAGTTCTCAGACAATGTCTTTTGGATCTCATCAAATCTGAGATGCATGGATTCAACTATTAATCGAGTTCTCTTGTTGTAAACTCTATATCCCTTAGACTAAGTAGAGTATCCCACCAGAATGCACGGATCCCCTTTTTCTTTCATCTTATCTACATTTTCAGCATCTCTGGTTAGGTAACAAGTGTAACAAAAAATGTGAAGGTGTTTAATTTAAGGTTTCGTGTCATTGATGATGTGATATGCCATTTTCTCATGTGTCGGGATGATGATAGATCTGTTTTGAGTATAGCATGCGATTGTAATTGCTTTAGCCCAAAAGAACAAAGGAAGTTTAGAAGCGGAAAGCATCGTGCGAGCAGCCTCAACGAGAGTGCGGTTTCGTCTTTCGACAATGCCGTTCTGTTCAGGTGTTCGAGGAGTAGAAGTTTGATGCTCAATTCCTTCTTCTTTAAAGAATGCATTGAGTGTCTTGTTTAAGAACTCAGTGCCTTTGTCAGTTCGAATAGAAATTACTAGGGCTTGAAGACTTCTTTGAATCATTATGAGGAAATCTTTTAGAACTTCTGGTGTTTCATCATTGGATCGTAGAAAGAGAGTCCAAGTATATCTGAAGTAGTCGTTTATAATTACCAGAATATATTTCTTCCCATTTATGCTAGCAACCCTCATTGAACCACATAAGTCCATATGAAGCAAATTTAGCCTTCCTTTTGAACTTGGAACAACCTTTGTCTTGAATGAACTTCTTTTTGCTTTACTCACTTCACAAGAGGAACATAGTTGATCCTTGACATATTTCAGTTTTGGTAATTCAATCACGACATCCTTCTTTAAAAGCAAGTTGATGTAGTCGAAGTTAAGATGAGAAAGTCTTTGATGCCATAACCATGCTTGAGTTGGTGAGGCTTTAGCCATGAAACAGATTAGAGTTGATGAAGTCATTTCTGAAGGGAAATTGTATAGAGATCAGATCCACGATTACCGGCGAGTAAGTCGTTTCCCTAAAGATCTTTAACGAAGCACATAGATTTCCAGAAAGTAACCTCTAAATCCGCATCACAAAATTGACCAACCGAGAAGAGATTATGATTGAGGCCTTCGACGTAATAAACCCTGTTGATCATGATATTTCCTTAAACCAAATCTCCATAACTAAGAATTAGAGCAAATTGATCATTGCCGAAACGAACGGTACCCAGATAATTCTCAACAAAATTGCACAGCAGCTTAAGATTGCCCGTCATGTGATTTATGCATCCAGGGTCAACAATGAATAGGATGAGTTAAACAATCTGCAAGAGAATTAGAGGATGATGGAATACTTGACAAATTATATCCTAAATTATTTGTGAGTTTCAAGACATTAGTTATTATAGATGCATTATCTATAGCAAAACTAACTCTCTTTTGCACATTTTCATTCCTAACTTTAGGCACCCACTTCATTTTTGTCTTAGGAACCCATTTATATCCTGATGGGCATTGTTGTTCTATCCACCATTTCCATGCCTTACTAGTTTTCTCATACAACATCCTATAGTAACTCTTTGAATTCTGGATAGTGGGTTCTGAGGCAACTGTTTTCTTAGGGGGTGTTGCAACAGATTTATTCGCTTGACTTTTGGGTATTCTAGGACTAATAGACACTACTTTAGGCTTCTTAGTTCTAGCATTTACGTCATTCAAGAATTTAGAAACACAAGTAGCACAAACAACATTAACATTCGAAGTTCTAGATTTGAAACTGTCATTTCACGTAGTTACAGACTTTGTTTTATTAAAAATACTAGAAATCCTATGGTGGTCTTTTACTTTAGTATTGTTAAGCTTCACTTGACTAGTGTTTAGCATGACCTTATCTTTCATTTGAGTGCTCCTAAGCTGTGGTCTGCTAACATTAGTTCGGTGAGTTACTCTTGTAGAGGTAGATACGCGAGGGTTAGTATTCCTATAAGTCTGAGGAAACTGTGGTGCTCTAGTTTGTGTTGTCCTAGTGTCAATTCGATACATGCCTGGTTTAATTACATTTGTGTTTCTTTTAGCTTGCCTTGCTGTTTGTGTCAAAATCTGTGTAGTGACTAGTTTTGATAAACCCTCTAACACATTAGTTTTCAGAACCGACTTTGTCTTTGAATTTTTTTTTCTCTCAAAAGAGTCTGAAAAAGGGGTCGGTTTTCTTAAAACTGATGGTTTTGGAATTCTTTGAGCATTTGGTTGTCGAACAACAGATGGTTTATCAAACTTAGTTTCCACTGATTTTCCTTTGCATATTTCAATGAGTTTCTTTAACTCACATATGGAAATGTTCTTGTCTTGCAATTGAGCTTTCAAATCTTGTATTTCGAAATATTGTTTACGTTCTTTTTTAAATACATTTGATGCTTTTTCTTTGTAAACTGTCTCATTTTTTATTTGTTCTTGACATTGTTGTAAAGCAAGTTCAAGAGAAATTGAGTGTTTTTCTAATTTAGCAAAAGTTCTTAAAAGCTCAGTATAAACTTCTTTACTAACAGTTTCAGTTTGTTTCGAAAGCTTTTGTGCAAGACATTCACATTCTTTGACTTTATGAAGATATAAACATTTTAATTCAGTGTACGCATCTAAATCAGATAACGAATGCAAATAAGAACACATAACATCATTAGACACACAATCTTGCAAAAGTATATCATACATGTTTGAAAATTCTGCTTTATCATATTTAAGTTTGTCAATTTCTTTTTCAAGGGATTCAACGTACATTAAATCATCATGCATTTCTTGCTTAAGTTCATGAACAAATATGAAACTATCATTCTGTGTCTTTATGGCAAGAGGCATCAAACATGTCTTAATTAGGATTTCCATATCATGAGTAGTTGGTGCATGAAAATGATCATTTGAATGTTTTACCCAAGCTTGATCGACATGTTTTCTAAAATGATTTATGTTGTTTGTCATTACATTATATGCTTGTCTACTTTTGCTTATTGATTTAGAAACAGGTAAGAAACTAATGTTTTTGAAAATTTGTGGTTTAGTTTTCACAAAAGATTTTCTCCACATTTTCTTTCTTACTTCATTTTCATGTGCCAACTGTACATGATATTCCTGTGTCGGGGGTTTGAAGATTTCATAAAGACTATTTAGCTTTGTGTAGTCATAAGGTCTAACTTTGTCTTTATTCAATTTTGATCGACTCTCTTTTTCAAGAGTCAGAGTCTCTTCCCTATCGGGGACGAGTCTGTTTGCAGGATCAGATTGGTCATATGGGATCACATACAAACATGGTTTCTCAGATTGAGCCTTTTTGAGGTACATTAGATTTGCAAAGGTAGGTCTACCATTAAATGTTGGGCCTTTGGGAGCTAACATATGAATGGTTTGGATTGATTGTTTTCTTTTGTAAACAATTTTATTCAAAAACATTAATTGCTTTTCCATTGAAATCATTTTGTCAATGTCTTTTTCTTGTTTAAGTTTCAAATCCGTTATTACCTTTGTTTTCTCTTTGACAAGACCTTAGTAATGTGACTTTGTTAAAAGACTTTGTTTGACAAACTCATCGTGTTTCTCTTTGAAAACTAAAATTTCATAGGCTTTAAGTTTTAAACCATCTTTTATGTCAATTTCTTTTTGAGCTAATAGTCCTAGAGTTTCATTTAACATATGTTCAAGTTTCTCATAGTCAACTGTACGGTCATTTAAGGTCATGTACCTCTTAAACTCAGTTTGTTTATTTTGAAGTGCAATTAGACAACTATCCTGAATACTATCAGACTTCCCCAGAGTACTAGTAGTTTCCGTAAGAATAGATTTGTACTCTTTCAATTCATGCGCAAGTGATGTGTTTGCTTTCTTTAATTGCTTTTGAATCTTTTTATTTTCATCAACATCAAGTTTTAAATTTGCAATTAAATTAGCAAGCGCAACACGCTCATCATCACATTCTACAACATTTTAGTCAGTCTGAATATCATTATCACACATATCTTGTGAATCTAGAATGACATTAATATCAACCTTTTCCACTACACACGTGTTACTAATAGATTCAGGTTACTCAGAATGCTGTCTCTTATTGGCAACCACATTATATCCAACATCGTATTGTACCTGTTACAATGGCTTAGTATCAGTTCCTGAGTCTGCTGTAGGAACCTCTTGTATCTTTGCCATAAAGCTGTAATGTGCTTCCAATTCTTGTTCATCAATCTCTTCATATGTGTCTGCTAGCCAATCAGATTGCTCTGCTTGTAGTGGAACACCTTTCTCAGCTTGTTTGCACAACAACATCTTTTCCTTGTGATATGTAGAGTTTTTCACCCTTTTTGGTTTCCTGCATTCTTTAGCAAAATGACCAAATTCCTTGCAATTGAAACACTGTATCCTAGTTTGCTGCACTACCTGACTGTCTACAGTCTCCCTAGCCTCAGTAACAGTCATTGTCCTCTGATTCCCAAACTACCTAGTCTGATTGTCATTCTTGTACCTTGGGGAATTATCCACATTCTTGTTTCTGGAGTTTGAAGAAGTTCAAAGGTTGTTGTTAGGTTTGTAGAGCTTTTTGAAGTACTTTGCAATGAGTGCCAAGTTTTTTTGCATTTCCTTATCCTTCTGAGCTTGTTCAGGATCACTGTCTTCTTCAGAAGCTGACTCAGATAGAGGTGTGATTGTGTTAGGTTTACGAAAAAGACTCAGTCACCTCGTGTATTGTCTAGAATAGCATAGCTCATAGTTTAATCGTTAGCGTATGAATTATGGTGTTGGGCTGGGTCTTTATGTTAGCCGTGTATTTATTAAAGTGATGGTCATTAAATATTCCCGAGCCTTGTATAAGTAAAACGTAGTTTACGGGAATTTCATTTAAGCTAGTTGGGCCTAGTTGTCGGGCTCAAGCCCATTTGTATTATGAACTGGCCCAACTCAAAGCCCACTAGAATAGTCCACTCTTGTAACTATTTATAGCCCTCTCCAAGTGTGGAGAGGGTGTTGCTTCTCATTTTACTTTTCATGAACAAGTAACCATTTTTTCTTTTTGTTACTTCCTCTCTCTAAAATCCATTTTTCTTATTTTTTGTGTTTGAGGTGATGAAATGATATCCTAACATATATATATATATATTATATTCAATATTTTTTTATTTAATTATTACTTAACTAATTATCTTAATTACTTTAAGTTTTCATAAAATATAAGCTAATTTGGGTAAACCTTTTTACATAAATGCAA
>BQNB010114712.1:3781-21698 GCA_026074375.1 Tanacetum coccineum
TGATTCTTTAATTCCCTTTGATGAACGCTTTGCTACTTTTCGAGGTAATTAGTCGAGGGGGATTGAGATTCTTGGTTTTCTAAAGTGTTTACTTATGGCATTGCGTGAGGACACGACAATAGTTTAGTATAGGGAATTTTGGTATGTGCTTAATTACACATACCTTTTACCTATAAAAATGAGCTTGAATGATCAAAAACGGACATAAAATGCCAAATATATGCTTGTTTTGTGTTATATACTGTGCAGGTATCGGATATTCACTAAAGGACAAAAACAAAGCCAAAACCGAAAAAATCGAGCACTAGATTGGAAAGAGCGTAAAAAGTCAAAGTCAGAAAGTCAAAAGTCAAAGTCAACAAGTCAAAGACGAAGCCAAAACCGAAGAAATATTAAATGGGCAAACCCGTACCCATCTAATGGGCCGGGTCAGCCCATTACATATTGAAGATAAGATAAAGCCCAAAGTATAAGCCTAAAACCAAACCGGCCCAAATATAAGCCCACCAACACTTAACCATTACACCCTTAACTCTTTTACACCATTGGTCCTTATGATTTTGCATCGTTAGTCCATAGGGACTAACACTGTCAGTTCCTAACCACTTAACACCATTACCTCATCCTTAACCCCGTTATCTTTAAAACCCAGTCAAACATCTCTCGCCAAAAAACCCAAATCCCACTATTCATCATCCCTGTCACTCTCACCTCGACCTCTACACCCCAAAACAAACCCATCACTCTCACACCTCAACCCCACTCCACGAGGTGCCAATTCTACCTTGGCAATCCTTTCACTTCCTATTCGTCAATGAATTGAAGAACCAAATGAAGGGCTGTGATGATAAGACTTGGTGAACAAGATTTTTGGATGGCTGTGATGAGAATTCTACCCACTCACACAGAAAACACAACCTCTCACTCACTCACAGAAGAAGCACAAGCTTGAAGACCCTAAGATTGCAAAATTCTTCTATAAATAGACTCTTGTAAGCCCTTGAGGCTAACTAGTTTTTAATATTTTAGCTTATATTAAGTTTATTATAGCTTATTGTACTTTTTTAAAAGTTTTGTACTGTTTTTTAAGTCTAAGAAATTTAAGTTTTTATGTTAAATCCTGTTTTTAAGTTAATGCAATTTATGTTTTAAAAACGTTTGTTAAGCTCACATAAGCTCTTTTTATCTTTTACTTAAGCTGTTTTACTTAAGCACTATAAGTTTTTCAATAACTTATAGTGTTTGAGTCTTTTTACCAAAAGTCACTCAAAAGCTATTTTGGATGACAAGCCAGATTTAGAAGGGTTTACTAGCTTGTTTTAAACAAGTTAGAGCTTGTAGACAAATCTCTTAAGAGCTTATCTGCCCTTGTTTAGAGCAAAGGGCTTTGTAAGTCTCTCATTTTCAATTTTTTGCTTAAAATTGCTTATTGCTTATTTACTACTTATTTACTGCTTTTTACTGCTTATTGTTGTTAATTGCTTATTTATGCTTTCTTATTGCTTATATGTCATTTACTTATGTTTTTATATAAAACTATCATTTATTAGCTTAAACCTACTTATTCTTGTTTTCTTATATTAAGTATTTACCTCTATGTTATAATTGCTTTCTGTGACTTCATTGTTACCTTTAGTCTTAACTGTTTTTAGTTTATATAAGTTTTCTAAGTGATAAATCTCAAAGCTTTTAAAATGGATTTTAGAATGTGTTTAAAGGGGCTGGTTTGGCACTAGCAGTACTAACCATGTGTTAGTACTGCTAGTTTGTTTTTGGTTCTTAAATCAATTTCAACAAGCTTACATTAAGCCTTAAAGTCAGTCTCTTTTAGTTTTTAAAGCTTAAAACTTAAAGTTAAGATTTGAACTACAAATTCTTTGAATATGTGGTCATAAAGGATTAATACATAACTTATTTGTTTAAATTTTGATTAGGTGCTTATAGGTGTTATTTTCATGCTTGCTTATGCCCCATAATGCAGTAGAATAGATTTAGTTTAGGTGTGTATTAGTCAATTGAGTTTTAATTAAAAGTCTGTCTTTCATTTTCCTAGTATAGAATCTAGTTTTTAATTGAAATTTTTGATTGGATTAAGCTTGCTTAGGAGTTTGAAAATCATTGCATAATCTCATTGGGACATAAGCTCAATCTGTTTGAGCTTACTGTGTTTTTTAGAACTCTTTTTCATAGCTTAAAATAGCCCTGCAGTTAGCCTTTTGTCTTTATAAAAACTTGAAAAAACTCAGCATATACTGAGTTAATCAGTCACTTTCATAAGCCTTTTTCTAGCTTATAAGTTATTCAAAATGCTTATTTTTGGCTTATTCTGGTAGTTTATAGGACTAGCTTAATCTGTTTTTAGGTTTTAGACTTTAGCTTATTGATTATCTAGCTTAAAACTTAACTTAAAAGTGCATTTGTAGGCTGTTTTATTAGCTTTTTAGCCAGAATTGTTGAGTTGCTTATTTGAGAATTTTAGCTGTTAGGATTGCTTAAATTGTGTTTCTATTTGCTTATTAGGTTAGGTTAGAGTTCTTGTAGCTTATTTGACCTTAGGATTAACTTTTAGAAGTTTATTTGCAAATTTTGAGTTTAGGCTAATGCCTTTAAGTTTTTAAGGGAAATCTGTCTTAAAGCTTTGAATTTATTCAATACAACTTAGGCTTATACAAGCTAAGCAAGATCTATTCTATTGGGATCAACAAGTGGTATCAGAGCTTGTGAGAAGCTTTGAATAAGAAGAAACTTTACTACACACAAGATCTACTTTTTCAAGAAGCAATGGATTCTCAATCTACTCAAACCATCAAGCTACCCATACTCCAACCTGGTGAGTATGATCTCTGGAAGATGAGGATGGAGCAGTACCTACAGTGCATTGATTACACTCTATGGGAGATCGTAGAAAATGGTAATGCACCCATAGTAACAAAAACTGTTGATGGTAAGGAGACTGTTATCCCTCCTACAAGTGTTGAAGAGAAGGCACAAAGAAGGGCAGAGTTGAAGGCAAGAAGCACTCTGTTGATGGCCTTACCTAATGAGCATCAATTAAAGTTTAACTCATACAAGGATGCTAAAACACTGATGCAGGCTATTGAGAACAGATTTGGAGGTAATACTGCTACAAAGAAAACTCAGAAAAATCTTTTGAAGCAGCAATATGAAAACTTTGTTGCATCTAGCACAGAAGTGATTGAGCAAACTTATGAAAGGCTTCAAAAGCTAATTAGTCAACTGGAGATGCATGGTGAAGTTATTCCTCAAGAAGACATCAATTAGAAGTTCTTAAGAAGTTTGTCATAAGAATGGACTATGCATACTATTGTGTGGAGGAACAAACCAGAGATTGAGACATTGAGTTTGGATGACCTCTTCAACAACCTGAAGGCTTATGAATCAGAGGTCAAGGGGACATCTAGCTCAACCACAAACTCACACAATGTAGCCTTTCTGTCCTCTAGCAGCACTAACAGTGCAACTAGAGCAGTTAATACTGCTCAGGGTGTTAATACTGCTAGCACTCAGGGTGTTGCTGATAGCTCAACAACTGTTGAAAATTTGAGTGATGTTGTGATTTATTCCTTCTTTGCTAGCCAACCAAGTATTCTACAGCTAGATAATGAAGATCTACAACAAATCAATCCTGATGATCTAGAAGAGATGGATTTGAGGTGGAACATTGCTATACTGGTTATGAGGGCAAGAAGATTCCTAAAGAATACTGGAAGGAAGCTGGACATGGCCAACAAAGAAAGAATTGGGTTTGACAAGTCCAATGTGGAGTGTTTCAACTGCCACAAGAGAGGACACTTTGCAAGGGAGTGCAGGGCACCCAGGAATCAAGACAGCAGGAACAGGGAGCCTATCAGAAGGACTGTGCCAGTTGAGGAAACTACTTTAAATTCCCTAATATCTTAGTGTGATGGATTTGGCTATGATTGGAGTAACCAAGCAAAAGAAGGTCCAACTAATTTTGCTATCATGGCTTATTCTTCAACAAGTTCTAGTTCTTTTACAAACTCTGAGGTACCTAATGACTTAAATTATTGTTCATCTTATTTAGAATGTGTAAAAGATCTAAAAGAACAAAAATGAACAATTAGTTAAAGACTTAAGAACAGCTAGGATAAGTGTTGTCTCTTATAAAACTGGTTTAGAATATGTAGAAGCTAGACTGTTAGTCTTTAAGAAAAATGAGTTTGTGTATGAGGAAGAAATAAAACTCTTAAAATATGAAATCTATTTAAGAGATTTAAATATTATAGAGCTTAAAAGGAAGTTAGAGTTGGCTACAAAAGAAAATTATGAGGTTCAACTTATAGTACAAAAATTTGAAAATTCATCAAAAAGCCTAAGTAAACTTCTAGACGGTCAGATAATGAATAAGTGTAAAATAGGATTAGGGTATAATGCTGTCCCACCTCTCTATACTGGGAATTTTATGCCACCAAAACCTAATTTAGTTTATCCTAGTCTAGATAATTTTGTTGATGTGAATGAGTCTGTTAGTGAATCTGTAGTTGAAAAGCCTACTGTTGAGACTAATGAACCTAAGACTGCTAAGAAAGAAAATGGAGCCCCAATTATTGAGGATTGGGTGTCTGAAAGTGAGGAACAAGATGAGCATAAGTTTCAAACAGTTAAGCCTAATTTTACTAAAATTGAGTTTGTTAAACCTAAAACTGACAGGAAACCTGTTGTGCAAATTAGGCAAGCCACATACAGACTATCTTTCACTCCATCTAGAAGTCCCAAGGGAAACAAGAGAAACTGGAACCAACAGATGTCTTAAAAATTAGGGAGTGATTTTGAGATATTTAACAAAGCTTGTCATGTGTGTGGAGTTTGATCAATTGAAGAATGATTGCAGTTAAAAATTAAAAAAAATAACTGGTAATAATAATAAAAGTTTTGCAAAAACCATTTGGACCAATGTCAAAGGTTGAACAAATAAAATTCTCTAAATTAACTCACCTTCAGTCCAAAAAGGAACATGGTTCCCAAGAACATCGTTATCTAGGTCTGGCCCAATTTCTGGTTAATACTGTTTGACCAGTTAATACTCTTCAATTAAGAACAATAGTGAATAATGCAGGACCCATGGAAAATGTTATAATAATGCATATTCAACTGCTAGAAGCCTTTAAAAAAAAAAAAAAAATTTTAAAAAAAAAAAATGAAAATAAAAAAAAAAACAAAATAAGACAGTGTAGCTAATAAACATGTAATTTCCACAAAAAAGGTTAATATTGTTAAAGGGAGCAAGGGTTAATACATGCTAGGCCAAAAGCGTTCTTTAATGGCTGTTAAAAAAACAGGGAAATGCTGTTAAGGCCTCAGCATATTGGGTTTGGAGACCAAAGCACAAAATTTTAAACCATGTCTCCAAAAACAATGGTGCATCAATGTCCTTTAAAATATTTGATTATATTGATGCACAAGGCAGATCCAAGTCAGTAATGGCTTGGGTCCCCAAAAGAAACTAATTTTCCTACCATTATGTGCAGGGCAATCCACAACAATATTTGAAGGATAAAGGAGTGATTGACAGCGGATGCTCTAGGCACATGATAGGAAACAGATCTTATCTTACAGATTATAAAGAAATTGATGGAGGATTTGTTGCCTTTGGAGGTAATTCCAAAGGAGGGAATATTACTGGGAAAGGTAAAATAAAAACTAGTAAATTAGATTTTAAAGATGTGTATTTTGTAAAGGAACTAAAATTTAACCTCTTCAGTGTCTCACAAATGTGTAACAAGAAGAATAATATTCTTTTTACTGATATTGAATATGTTGTTCTGTCTCCAGACTTTAAGTTACTTGATGAAAGTCATGTTTTACTTAAAGTTCCTAGAAATGATAACATGTACAGTGTTGACTTAAAGAATGTTGTTCCTCAAGGAGGTCTCACTTGTCTCTTTGCAAAAGCCATACCAGATGAATCTAATCTTTGGCATAGGAGGCTTGGACATGTAAATTTCAAAACAATGAATAAACTGGTAAGGGGAAACCTTATAAGAGGTTTACCTTCAAAACGTTTTGTAATTAATCAAACCTATGTTGCTTGTCAGAATGGAAAGCAACACGGAGCTTTTTGTAAGACCAAAACAGTCAGTTCAATCAGCCAATCATTACAAATGTTGCACATGGATTTGTTTGGCCCAACATTTGTAAATAGTTTAATGAAAAGTACTTGTCACAGATGATTTTAATAGGTTTAGTTGGATTTTCTTTTTAGACACTAAGGATGAAACTAGTGAAATCCTTAAAACATTCATAACAAGCATAGAAAATCTAATAGACCTTAGGGTGAAAGTGATTAGATGTGACAATGGGACTGAATTCAAGAATAGGGTCATGAATCAGTTTTGTGAAATGAAGGGTATTAAGAGGGAATTTAGTGTTGCTAGGACTTCACAACAAAAGTTAAGCTTAATTTTACTAAAATTGAGTTTGTTAAACCTAAAACTGATAGGAAATCTGTTGAGCAAATTAGGCAACACACATACAGTCTATCTTTCAGTCCATCTAGAAGTCCTAGGGGAAACAAGAGAAACTGAAACCAACAGATGTCTCAAAAATTAGTAAGTGATTTTGAGATGTTCAATAAAGCTTGTCATGTGTGTAGTAGTTTTGATCATTTGAAGAATGATTGTAATAACTGGTATAATAATGGAAGATTTGCAAAACCAGTTTAGACCAATGTTCAAAGGGTGAACAAACAAAATCTATGAACTATAAGCCAGTTGTTGTAGAACTAGGATAGTAGAAGAGAACCTGCATGTTCAATTTAGTGAGAATACATCTAATATTGCAGGAAGGGGACTTAATTAGCTTTTTGATATAGATGCACTAACAAAATCTATGAACTATAAGCCAGTTGTTGTAGGGAATCAATCTAATGGTAGTGCAGGTACAAAAGCATATGATAATGCAGGTAAAGCTAGAGTGGAGACAGTACCTGGAAAATATTACACACTGCTACCATTATGGACTCAAGATCCACCATTCTCTTCTAGTTCAAAGGATTCTCTTGATGCTAGATTCAAACCATCAGGGGAGGAGGAAAAGAAGGATGCTGAAGATCCAGGGAATGAAAGTGAAAATAGTGAGGTTCCAAGTACAGAGGAGCCAAGAGATGATCAAGAAAAGGAGTCTAATGTTAACAACACTAACAATATTAATACTTTTAGTCTAACTGTTAATGCTGCTAGCATAAAGGATAATGATGTTGATGAGAATATAGTCTATGGATGTGCTGATGATCCAAATATACCTGATTTGGAAGAAATTGGCAGATTTAGTGATGCTGAAGATGATGATTCAGGGGCTGACATGAATAATTTAGATACATACTTCCAAGTCAGTCCTGTTCCTACTACAAGAATACATAAGCATCATCCTCTTAATCAAGTTATTGGAGACTTAAATTCAACACCTTAAACAAGAAGTATGACAAAAAATTTAGAGGAATGTGAGTTTGTTGGTACTACTCTTAAACAAAGAACAAGTCATAAAGACCTCCAAAATTGATTATTTGCTTGCTTTTTATCACAAGAAGAACCCAAAAAGGTAGTTCAAGCACTGAAGGATCCAAGCTGGATAGAAGCTATGCAGGAAGAGCTTCTACAATTTAAATTACAAGAAGTTTGGACTTTGGTAGAATTACCTAATAGAAAAAGAGCCATAAGAACTAAATGGGTCTTCAGAAACAAAAAAGATAAAAGAGGTATTATGATTAAGAATAAAGCAAGATTGGTTGCACAAGGGTACACACAAGAAGAAGGAATTGATTATGATGAGGTTTTGCTCATGTTGCTAGAATTGAAGCAATTAGGCTATTCTTAGCTTATGCCTCATTTAAAGACATTGTGGTGTACCAGATGGATTTCAAGAGTGCTTTTCTTTATGGTAAGGCTGAAGAGGAAGTTTATGTTTGTCAACCACCAGGATTTGAAGATCCAAACTTCCCTGACATAGTTTACAAAGTAGAAAAGGCTCTCTATGGTTTGCATCAAGATCCTAGAATTTGGTATGAAACCTTGTGCACTTATTTGTTGAGTATGAGGTTCATGAGAGGAAAGATTGATAAAACCTTTATTTTTCAAGAAGGACAAAATTTTTTATTCACTAGTTCAGGTGTATGTAGATGATATCAGTTTTAGCTCTACAAAAAAGTCTCTATGTACTGAGTTTGAGAGGATGATACATAAGAAGTTTTAGATGCGTTCTATAGGTGAACTTACTTTCCTTTTAGGATTGCAAGTGAAGCAGAAGGAGGATGGAATATTTATCAGTCAAGACAAGTATGTGACTAAGATTTTGAAGAAATTTAGATAGACATATGTTAAGACAGCAAGCACACCTATAGAAACCAATAATCCTTTGCTCAAGGATGTGGATGGTAAAGAAGTGGATGTTCACATGTATAGATCAATGATTGGCTCGTTGATATATTTTACTTCTTCAAGACCTGATATTATGTTTGCAGTGTGTGCATGTGCAAGATACCAAGTCAACCCAAAATTTTCACATCTTCATGCCGTGAAAAGAATTTTTAGATACTTAAAAGGTCAACCTAAATTGGGCCTTTGGTACCCTAAAGATTCACCTTTTGATTTGGTAGCATACACTGATAGTGATTATGCTAGAGCAAGCTTGGATAGGAAATCAACAACAGGAGATTGTTAATTCCTTGGGTGCAGATTGATCTCATGGTAGTGCAAGAAATAGAATGTGGTTGCAAATTCCATAACAGAAGCTAAATATGTTGCTGCTTCAAGTTGCTATGGACAAGTACTCTGGATTCAAAATCAACTTCTTGATTATGGGTACAACTTTATGCATACCAAAATATTTATTGACAATAACAGTACTATATGCATTGTTAAAAATCTAGTTTTTCATTCTAAAACTAAACATATAGAGATTAGACATCACTTTATTAAAGATAGAAATGAAAAAAAGTTAATTCAAATGGTTAAAATCCATACTGACAAGAATATTGCAGATTTGCTTACAAAAGCCTTTGATGTAAGTAGATTTCAATATTTGATTGCTAGTATTGGAATGCTTAATCTCTAAAATATTTTATCTCTTTTAAAAGGTTTTAACTGGATTAGTACACTTTTTAACAGGTTTTTTTATATACTGGGATTAGTACTGATCATTTATGTAGATAATATAGAGTTTTCTATGCTAAATATGAGTTTTGCTGATAGTTATACTTAAATACTGTTAAGTCTGTTAAGTATAATTAATACTGTGTTAAACGTGAAAAGTATGGCTTGTGTTTTTGGACTAACTTTTACAGGAAAAATGATTTAAATGAGAAAAGTGAGCTTAAAAGAATTGAGAGAAAGTAAAAACAGATAGAGAGTACAATGAGCTTAAAAGAATTGAGAGAAAGCAAAAACAGATATAGAGTATTATGAGCTTAAAAGAATTAAGAGAAAGCAAAAACAGGCAGAGAGTTTTTGTAGGTCAAAATGTTAATTTGATGGTGGAAAAGGGAATGGAATTTGTGTTAGTGCTGGTGACTCAAAGTTAATATTGTTGGACATAACTTAATGCTACTAGGCATAAGTTTATACTGCTGGTATAACTTAATGCTGCTAGGCTTAAGTTAATACTGTTGACATAACTTAATGCTGCTAGGCTTAAGTTAATGTTGTTGGGTTACTACTGTCAGTTCAAGTTAATGTTGTTGAGGGTATTTTCATAAATACTTCGATTTAGGGTTTCAATTGATTCTTTACTCGATTTCAATCATTCAAACACACTCTAATCATAAACCCTAACTTAATTTTATCATTCATCATCAAAACGCATCATAATGTCGACCCTAAGATTTGCTAAAACACATAATATGGTTGTGTTTTTGGAGAAACCCACTGAAAGTGCTAGGTTTAAACAAATTGTAGATTTTCTGAATGCAAGTTATATCAGTTATGCGCTAACGGTCAATCCAACCATTTATACTTTGTGCGTTAAGCAGTTCTGGACTACTGCTAAGGTGAAAATAGTCAATGGGGAAGTGCAGATACATGTCCTTATGGATGGAAAGAAGGTTATCATTATTGAGACGATTGTGAGAAGAGATCTTCAACTTGAAGATGCTAAAGGGGTTGATTGTCTACCTAATGCTGCTATTTTTAAACCACCAGTGTGTAGTGCCGTAGGCTGCACTAATATCGTACTGACGTTCGCTTTCAATCCATAGTGATGATACTAGTTCTTCAAGCCCAAAGTCTGGATAGTTAGCGGCTTTAAGCTTGGATATTAACAAGGTAGTCTATCTTTCTTTATCACCTGATAGAAGATACTCCAGATCCTTGTTGAAGAAAAATTGTGGTTGAATAGTTACCTGACCTAGTGGACCTCCTAGAGGTAATGGTTTGTATATATCACGTAGAACCTGATGACCCTCAAGATTAACCAAATCAACCTTATCAGTCAATAGCTTATGACATTCTTCCATCTGAAACTAAAGAAAGATGTTGTTCTTTTGAAAGGCTTTAACAACGTTGAAAGCTCGACCTTCTAGGTTGGCTTTGCAGAGCTTCTTCTTCCCTATCCGTTTGCAAAACCATTTGATGAAGGATCCTATATCACCTGTCTTCCTAAGTAGCTTGTTTTCCTCGGGATCTTGATATGTAGTGGCGAATGCATTAGCCCAGTTGTTCTCGGGTTCAGGAAAATCATTCGAAGGAAAGACCCATTCCAGTTCAGGTGAAGCCGGTCTTTCTTCTTTAGGAACAGGCTTCAACCACTCAGCTCTAGGCTTGATCTTAAGGAGATGTGCATTATCATTATCTTATGAATATGAGATATGTCCTTCATCTGGTGTTGGAGTGTCGTCAGTAGGCAATACAAGTGGTGAAGCTTGTTGTTGTTTGGAGGAGCTAGAAGGAGTGTCCCTTGTGTCAATGATTTTCTAGGCAGATGATGTCTGAGCAGAAGGTTGTCTTGAAGTAGATGCATTAGAGTCCTTCTTTTTCTTCGTACTTTGCTCAGAATCCTTAGGAGGAGGTGGATTTGAGCCAGAAGCATCTAAATCCTGCCTTTTCTTTTCTTTTTCTTGATCTGAGTCCTTTGGTGGAGAAGAAGGAGGATCTTGATTGTCGCGACGTCTCTTCCTTGACTTAGACAACTCTTTATGAAGTTCTTCTTGATTGTCCTGATTCATTGAACGTTCAAGAGAGTCATATAGTTCTACATGTTCCGGGTGTTCTTTTTATGAGCCACTTTCAAACATTCACTGCTAGAGCATTTCTTTCATTTCACCCTCAGATAAGTCTCGAAAGCTTTGAAGAAGTGGAGCTCGAAATGCCATATGCACATTTTCTTTCACGATCTCACATACATCATTGTCGATCCGATAGTTCAGATCATGATGTTCCATTTTGTAGATCCTGGAGGCAAAATTCATGATCGTCTTGTTCTGAGTCATGAAAAATCACTCCAATTATGCATTTCTCTTTTCTAAAGCAGAGACTCTAGCAGCCAACTCAAGATCTATTGAGCTTTGTGTTGGTAGAGGTGGTGGTAGTGACAGGATTGTTGTTGTTGTTCCGATTGTAGTTGTAATGATTTGTGAATAGACAGGCGGTGGAGACGGATGAGCAGATGATAAATCAATTACCGTAGTAGACACGAGAGGAACTGATGTGTCAGCTTAATGACTAGGATCAGTTACCAATGATACAACTTTGGCGTCCACTTTAGGTTTACCTTATTCATCTTCAGTTGGTTTGTCATTAAGGAATTGATCCCTAAATTTATCTGTATCATCCAGATTCTTCATTGAAGATAGTGTTCTGGTTGGACTTGTAGGATTCTTTAACAAGACGTGTTCATCAATTCTGAGTTTAAGATTATCATGAACGTTCGGGTAAACCGTAGCGTAGAAGTCTTCGTCCATGTGCTCAAGGTCTGGTCCAGCAAGAGTCACATGACTTTTTCCAGGGTCTGATCCATCCTGGTCTTCATCCATATTTTCATGCTCTGGTGGAGATCTAGAATCAGTTGTTTTACCAGGTTCTGATCCAGCCTGGTCTTCATCAATATTTGTGGTCTTCTCCTCTAATGCCACTTTAGTTGATGCTTCATCACCTTGTTCTTCATCACCTTTACGAACCTTAGTTCCTGTATCAATGTTTGTTCATTCTGAATTAGTATCTTTAGCAGCAACACTTGTAGAGTCGATTGGTGATGAGGTTTCTTGGACAACTTTCTCAGATGTATCATCTTGAGGTTGAGAAGAGGGTCTTGTTGTTGCATCATGAGTTGCTGGAACACGCCTTTGAAGAATAAATTAATTCGTAGTAGTTTTCTTCTTTGACTTATGCAGATCTAACAGTGAATGTGCCGCTTGTTCTTCCGTTACAATGGCCTTACCCTTGCCCTCTACTTCAGGAAGTTTGCAGATTGTTTTTGAAATTAGTTCACGGATAGCCACTCCGCCAATAGGTTCTCGACTTTGGGCTTGAAAGGAATCCAAACACATCTTTAATGCACGTTCGAACTCAAAATCTTCACATTTACCTTCACCTTTACTTTGTGCCTGAAAGGAATCCAAACTCATTTTTATTGCAAGTTCATAATCAAAATCTACATCTTCGCCTTGAGTTTCAGGTTCTTGTTGAACCTCTTCTTCTTCTTCTTCATAAACAAGCTTGAGTGGAATCTTTCCCTTTCAAACTTTCCTTGAAGTAAAAGGCTTAGAGGGTTTTTTTTTCGGAGGCTTAGGTTGTTTAGCTAGAGCCTGCTTTGTTTGTTTGACCGGTGCTAGCTTTTTGGATTTCTCAGTTTCAAAAACATTCTTCTTCTTTCCTTCTTTCGTGACTTCGGGTTTTTAAGTAGCCATTTCCAGATATTGCTGATAGTAAGGTGACTGTTGAATAGCTTCAGTAATCAAGTGTTTGGGAATATGCATTCCAAACACTTCATCCTTTTCACCTTTAGGGACAAACTTGAGATTTCCAAGTAGGAAATCATCTCTTGTAATATGAACTGCAGACTCAGGTCTTTTGTGTTGTATCTGCTCCCTAAATAGTAGATTATCAGCTTGGTGAACTGGCCATAAGGAATGATGTGAGGAATTGGTTTCTTGTTAGGGATTTTCTGACTGGCCTTATGGGAGAAGAACATCTGGATTCCTTGAACAAATTCTTCCCACAGAAGTTTTGCATGATCAACATTTGTTCTTGTGACGATACCCCATAACATTTGCAGAACAGGGTGTCTGGGTTTGTCACTGCAAGATATCTTGCTGGTTAAGCATTGGTTGATCAGGGAAAGAATTGCTCTCCATGGCTGATACAAATGGTTCACACGCATCTTGGAGACAAATTGAATCAGTTCATGATACCCTAGTTGATTCACAAAATCCATAACAACATCACCAGCAGGATGTGACTCAAATGGGTGAGCTGGATCGACAGGGGTAATGTCCAGGGCCTTTCAAAGCAGATCATCACTCAGTGTAAACCTTTGTTCATCAAGTTGAAAGCTATAAATCCCTGTCTTTTCATCATAAGACATAGTATTCCAGAACTGCTAAATGTAGATAGAGGGAACACTAGCCAAAGCGGTGAAAGCTTTGAAGAAGTTGGTGTTTCGTAGAATGTCCACCGAGATGTGAAATATGGGATTCTTCTGCATCTTTTGTAAGTCTAAAAGAAGATTTCTCTTTTCGATTTGTAACCATGCAGAGCGAGGTAGAATCTGTTTGTCTGTTCTTGTAGGAGCTTGAGCGGGAACATTTTCTTCTGCCATTTTATCTGCTAAAGAGAGTCAACACAGATAGACACATATAATAGATAATCGATGTTAGATGAAAATGTTAGCTTTGAGCTTGACATGCCATGCAACGATTGATTAAGTCATGATTAACTCGAGTTTGATGAAATGCAACACATTAGGACATCCAACAGACTTATTCACATGTTAACTAAGCTTGGATGGGTGATAGCTATGTGAATGGGCCTTTGAAAAGGGCCTTGAGTGGTTAGCGGGCCTAATGGGCCAAATCATAAGAGTGGCCCAAACCGCCGCCTAGTAGATTACCAAACCGCCATGAGGTGGTTTGAGTAAACTGTCGTACAGCAGGTTGCCAAACCGCTGCATGGATGTTTGAGCAAACCGTTGTTTGGTAAAACCACTAAACCGCCATGAAGATTTAAATAATATTTAATCAAACCGCTGCCATATTAGAAAATTTTGAAATGGCGGTTTAAATATTTAAATATTATTAAAAGTATTCTTCCAAACAGCTGCCATGCATCGGTTTACCTGTTGATTTAAAATAATATAAAAATTCAAGCAAACCGCTATGCATCAAACTGCCGTTGTAAATAAAAAATTGAAGTAGCGGATTGATTATTTTATTATTACAAATTAATTAAACCAAACCGCTGCGATGCAGCGGTTTCCCTGAAAGAATAAAATAATATTAAAATAATCAATCCGCCACCTATAGTAGACATGTCAAACCACTACCTAGTAAATAATCAAACCGCCATCATGAATGTGGCAAACCGCCATGAAGAAACAGAAACCTAACGTTTAAATTTCTATCATTTTGGCAATTACTAACATAAACCAGGCATCCAAGTTCATCCTAATCACTCAACAAACATTTTGAACAACCTAAAATAGATCATTACACACAGATTAAGCTTAACATTGCCTTTTGGCTACGAGAGCGATTAATACCTTAAAGGGGGTAATCAAGCATAGTTCAGACACTCTATTTTGAGAAATAGACAACACCTAAACCTAGATACACAGAGAACAACCACAACAGACCCTATTTGACTTAAAATGAATCAAACCGCCACTTAGAAATAATCAAAACATGCATTCAATAGATAACTGATCACTAATAAATATCAAAAAACCTTCAACTAATCCTAAACACCATATCTCAGCATTAAAAGCATAGATCCAAACACTCTAATGAGTTTTGTTCAAAAAATAATTTTAAAACATTCATAGGGCAAGCATTTGTTTGAACTATGGATAAACAGACATAGATTAGTTATCACAGATCCTATTCGAGCCTTTCCCACCTATCAATTACAATTTCCACACACCAATTTTAATTTTCGAAACCCTAGATTTGATTTCTAAAGAATCTACTCATTTTAGTGCGTTTTAATTCGATTCCTTTGATCTATAGTTAGAATAAAAGGCATAGAACACGATTTGATTGTTACCTTTACAAGAAAAACACAGGAAATCAAAGATTGAAGATGGCGGGTTGTTGGTGGCGGTTTGCGTGTTTGAGTGAGAGAGAGAGAGAGAGTGGTTTTACCGATTTTGTAGAGGTTTGACCAAAACGTAAACAACCACCCCTTTTATATCCTAAGTTTTGAAGTTGGCAGTTTCAGTCCCTGAGGTTTCTATCTCCTTTTATTTTTAGATATTTGTATTTCTAAGGTTATTTTGAGTTTGAGAGTTGGCAGATTTTTTAGTATTATTGAATTATAAAAGTAGGAAAAATATTAGCAAATTGAATGAAATTAAGACCCTAAACCTTCCAACCATAGACAATTTTGGCCCTTTGAGTTAAACTAATTAACTCCCCCTCAAATTATTACCTCTTTCAGATACAAAAACATTTTCCATGAGATTTAATAGAAACTGTTTTGATGAAATAAATTTTCAAACTCACTCTCCCCCTCAAACAATGACCCGTTTTCTATTTAAAGAGCAGTAGTCGCTGTTTGAGTTGAAAAGTTTATTTGAACAGCATGGCATAATTATTTTCCAACAACATTTAACCACCATGATTAACACAAATAATTTTGAAGAATCAATGAAGAAGAATTATTTGGTTATAACCTGGAAGACTTCTCTTTTGAAAGAAAAAAAACACACTGAAATGTACATTATTCTCAGGATGCATGGATATGAAGTAATCCATGCCCAGGTGAAATTAATTACCCATTTTTAGGAACAACTATCGATTAATCGATAATCTTTCCTCAGAATGAGAACCGGGTTGCAATCCGAAATAACTGCAAACCATTAAATAATAAAGCATATATACGCACAATTTTTTTTGATTAATTATGTATAAAGGATACACGAAGACACTTCTTTACTCATTTTCTCCTTCTTGAAGGCGTTTGAGAGTTTCTGGGGTAGTACTCTTCATCCCAAGACGAGGGAGTAGAAATTTGAAACACTCTCTTGGCAATGCTTTTGTGAGTATGCCCGCAAGTTGAAAGTCTGTTGCCATGAAGTAAAGTTTAACCACTCCATTTTCCACATGTTCTCGAATGAAATGGTGACGTATGTCGATGTGCTTTGACCGTGAGTGCTAGACATTGTTGCAGTAGAGAGCAATGGCACTTTTGCTATCATAGTATAGAGGAATCTTATTGAAGCCAAAGCCGTAGTCTTTTAGCTATGAACGCATCTAAAGGATTTGAGCACAACATCCAGACATTGATATGTATTCAGCCTCTGTGGTTGAGATGGCAGTGCTTCTCTACTTCTTTGATGACCAGCTAACCAATCTATCTCCAAGAAATTGAGCACTTCCCAACGTACTTCTTCTTGAATCTTGACATCCCGCATGATCTGCATCTGCATAAGCTGTTAGAGACATAGCGTTGTCCTTCGGATACCAAAGACTCATGTTAATGGTTCCTTTTAGGTACCAAAAGAACCGTTTTATTGCTTCTAGGTGCTTTTTGGTAGGCTTAGCCTGATATTTAGCACACATACACACAACGAATATAAGGTCGGGTCTACTGGCAGTGAGGTACATTAGGGAGCCAACCATTCCTCTAAACCGAGTCTGGTCAATTGAAATTCCTAAGGGATCTTCATCCAGTTTTAATCGATCAACCATAGGTGTATTGACATGGTCAGAAAGATCCATTCCATGTTTGTTTAAGGCTTCGAGAGCATATTTTGCTTGGTTAATGAAGATGCCTCCTGGACTTTGAGAAACCTGTAATCCTAAGAAAAACGACATTTGTCCCATCATCGACATCTGAAATTTGGAGCTCATCTCTTTTGAAAAAATGTTACACTCATTATGATCAGTTGAGGCAAAAATGATATCATCTACGTATATATAAACAAGAAGAATATGTTTTCCTGATTTGCGTGTGAATAACGTTGGATCTACTGCACCCTTGAAGAATTTTTTTGCCATAAGGAACCTTAATAGTGTGTCATACCATGCCCTTGGTACCTGCTTTAACCCATAAAGAGCATTCTTCAGACAATAGACTTATATAGGATGATCTGGATCCTCAAAGCCCTCTGGTTGACTGACAAAAACTTCTTCTTGCAGCTCACCATTTAGAAAAACAGTCTTGACATCCATCTGGTAGATGTCTATGTTTTTGCTGGCCACATTGGCAATGATAATTATGATAGCCTCTATCTGAGCAGCATGAGCAAATGATTCTTCAAAATCAATACCCTCCTCTTGATGATATCCCTTTGCGACTAACTGTGCCTTGTTTTTCAGAACATCACCATGTTCATCAAGCTTTACTTTCTAAATCCACTTAAGAGCGATAATCATTACATAGTCTGGGCGTGGTACTAGTTCCCATACTTTAAGTCAATCAAATTTATGAAATTCGTCTTGCATAGCTTGAAACCAGCTATCTTCATTCATGGCCATCTTAAAGTTCTTTGGTTCAACTTTTGATAATACAAAGTTATATAAGCACCACAAGGCATCAAAGGCTAACTATTTTTTGGTGGATACCGGATGAGAAGGATTACCAACTACATTATCAAAAGGGTGATCCTTGGACCATTTTCTGAGATGATCAGGTGGTTGATTAACTTGGTTGGGTTCAGATGAACTACCATCCCCTGATGATGACTTTGCAGAGTCACTTGCTTGAGCAATAGGGTTAACTAATGGAGGTAG
>BQNB010114713.1:0-21698 GCA_026074375.1 Tanacetum coccineum
CTTGAATTTTAAACGATGTTGCTTGCTGATAACACAATGTTCACAGAAAGGTAAAGAAACCTTTGTGAGGCCAGGAAGTAGCTTTCTTTCAACAAGAATCTTCATTCCTTGTTCAGACATATGTCCAAGCTTTTGATGCCATGTTACTGCAACTCTATGACTTGGACTATGTGTAGCAACTGATGCTTCCGCCTCCTTCATTATCTATCCTTTCAGCTGATATAAGTTTGCAACCACCTTTTCTCCTCTCATAAGTACAAGTGCGCCTTTTATAATTTTCATGATCTTGTTTTGTATTTCCACCTTACAACCAAGATCATCCAATTGTCCCAAAGACAATAAATTCCTTTTCAAGCCCTCCACGTATCGCACATCCCGAATAGTACGAACTGTACCATCACGCATCTTCACCATGATACTTCCAATTCCAATGATCTTTAGTTCATGATCATTGCAACTGTACACGGATCCGCCTCCAGAAATTGGTTTATATTGATGAAACCATTCTCTTCTTGCGGTCATATGAAATGTAGCTCCCTTATCGAACAGCCAAACATCTGCAAATTTTTTCCTGCCTTCATTTGCAACCGCTACTTCACAACACAGAGCGTTACCATCTTCTGAAGTGCTAGCGACATTTCCCTGAGGATTAGAGGTATTTAAACCCCGACAATCTTTCCTAAAGTGACCCGGCTTGCCACATTTAAAGCATTTAAAATTCTTCTTCTTTCCTGTTTTAGATTTACCGTGATTATGACTCCCACTGGAGCCAGATTCCATTGACCTCCCTATCGTCACCACCAAAGCCTCCACCTGTCTTGAACTAGTTTGCCTGTCCTCCATGTTGTTGCGCCTATTTTCTTCTTTCAGAATGGCGGCTGCAACATCATCAAAGACTAAATAGTCCGAAAGAACATTACTGGTTAAGTTGATGATAACTTGGTCATATGAGTTAGGTAAACTTTAAAGTAGAATTTCAGCACGTTCTTGTGAATCTATTTTACAACTCAAAGAAGTGAGATGAGAAAATAGAGTATTCAGGTTATTAACCTGCTCAGTCACCGAAGTAGATTCCGTCATGCGAAGAGCATAAAGTTTCCTCTTAAGAAAAAATTTATTGTGGAGCGATCTTGCCTCGTACAATCGAGCAAGATGATCTCAAATCTCCTTTGCACTTTTCATCTCCTCTATGCTTGACAAAACTCCATCTGCTAATGCCAAATGAAGATTTCCTATAGCATTTCCGTCCATCTCGTCCCATTTACTGTCATTTGTGACCTCAGCTGGCCTTTCACCGATGGCCGCTAAACATTTATCCTTTCTAAGGATAGCCTTCATCTTTAATTTTCACAACGAGAAATTATTCCCATTGAATTTTTCGATTTCAAATTTCGCTGCCATTGCTACAGTCACAATCTACTTTTTGACAAAACTATTATTTTTTAATAATAGTAACGAACACCTTTTGAGTGAGTATAATCTTACTTATCTTTTGATGTGGATGGTCCACTTATTAGTGGCAACCACAGAGCATACGATAAATAATTATACACACACCCAACCTTAGCTCTTGATACCACTTGTTGAGAAAAGTGATACCGAACTGAAGCAAAATCACAACTAAAATATGAAATGCAATAAAAGATGACACACGGATTTAACGTGAAAAACCCCAATAGGGTAAAAACCACAGGCAAGGAAAGATACGTTTCACTATGATGGAAATTAGGAATTACACCGTCTCTAATAACAAGGATAAACACTACTTATTGTATCTCTTGTTACTAGAAGAAATATACCAATTCTCTAATAACCTCACTACTACTAGGAGAAAATAAAACACTAATAAAACACTATGTGTTTTGAGAATGGGATGGGATGCTGGAAGAGTGCAAGCTCCATTGGCTTTTATAGGAAAAAATTCATGTCTCATGACATCATTCATGACATAACACAACCAAGTTGCATATCAAGTTGTGTAAGATTCCTTTCAATCAAAGATACAATGTATCTTTCATATATTTTAACAAATTTTTTAGCTGGGGAATACAATGATATCTTAACTTAATTGTTTGGCAAAGAATTTAAAAATAAAGTAATGAAATCATTTAAAAAACTTGATACCATATCACCCTCTAACAAAAAAATTGCCACCACACGTTCTATCTTTTTTCTTTATTTTCTTTGTCATTTTCCTTACAAGTTTAAAAAGTCAAACCGTTAACTTTCACAATTAATTATACAACAACAACGACACCCAATCCCGCCTGAGCAGGGTATGGGGAAGGTGGGATGTAGACAGATCTTACCCCTACCTTTTACGGGTAAAGAGACTGCTTCCAAGTAGACCTTCGGCTAAGAGACAGGAGAGGGGGAGAGGGAGCGTTTTTTTTAAATGCACCCACACGAACACACACGCGCACCCACACCCAGACACACACCATCAGACACAGATACCGGCACACACACCCAGACACACAGACAAACACACGCACCCACGCACACAAGCCCAGACACACAGACACACAGCCACACACGCTCGCACGCACATATATATATATATAAAGAAGTATATATAAATAATATATATATTATATATAATTAATCTCTAGATTATAATATATATATATATATATATAATATAAACTAATATATCCTGTGCTGTGTTGCTGTGTGTACATATACATACTATCAAGCAAAGCGGTACAACACGGGAGGTCAACACGGGAGGCACAATTAATTATAACTTATGTATAATATTATAATAATCATAGGCTTTCTTTATCCTCCTTTTCACTCATACTTGTATGGCTGTATCGATTTCTAAACCTATATACAAACCAAACGGGCCCTTAAATTAGACCCACACACCACTATATAAAACATAGTTGTCATTTTTTAATTATATATTTATATATATTGTTTTTTCTTCACAAGTACCTCTTTTTCCAATTTATCAATTTTTTCTTTTTTTTATTTACTTTTTATTTTATAATAATATAAAATTTTAAACTCAATTCTATACAAATTCTATAAACAATCATACATTTCTCTCTCATATTTTTCTTTCAAATCAATTTAACATCCAAATCTCATTACAATTTCAACTACAAACCAAACGGCCCCTAAACATCCATATTAAGAACGAAAGTTAGTCTTGAATTCTTATATCCTACAACAAAATACTCTCTTTATGTTCAGGCTTGACGATGGCAAGCCCTAACAAATACCCTCCTTGCTAGGGTTGAGCAACAAGTCAAAATCGACCCTAACCGATCAAACCCGAACTAAACCAAAAACCGATTTTGTGGAAAAACATGAACCGAGAACTGAACCTGTTGGGTTAAGTCCAGTGTCATCCAGTCTCTCATTAGATCTGAACATAAAATAATCTAAGTCCAAAACAGTCTCGCTGAAGACAGTTCAGCACCAACTCCTTCAGAGTTCTTCGAAGACCAAAGAAGTATTCACTTCAGTCTATGTAGCGGTTCAACGACTAAAGAACAAGCCCAAAAGAAAGAATTACAGTTCAGCTTGGTTTGATAATACCAAGCTGAACGATGTCGATTCCCTCAAAGAAGCTGAAAAAATGTTTTGCTTATAGAAGGTTGCAAGGCGAGAAAACTTTATTTTATATCAAAAGGTATAAAGCAAATCTCATTGTTAATGACTTCTTCAAAGTTGGTAAAGAAGTACAAAAAATATATCTAACTATTTCCTAAAAGTATACTTTTCCCTTTCCTAGTATGACTGCATTAAATGGTGTTTCAACAACCCACTTAATGCTTGACACGTGTAAAGGAGAAACTCTTGTAAACCCTAATTCTTTAGTATAAAAAATGTTGTATAAGAGTAAATGAGCATCTCTTGTAATTAATATGAAACACATTCAAGAGCACATTTATTGCTCGAATTAAACTATAGAACCAACTAAGCCTTCAGCTTCAATTAAGGTAGGGTGAACATCTGTTCAAAACCGAACCGAACCGAAAATCGACTTTGAGGAAAACACGAACCGAAGTGAACCGAGCAAACCGAAAACTGAGCTGAGCAAAACCCGAACTGGATAGATAGTTTAGGCGTTTCTTGG
This sequence comes from Tanacetum coccineum, assembly GCA_026074375.1. Classification (NCBI taxonomy): domain Eukaryota; kingdom Viridiplantae; phylum Streptophyta; class Magnoliopsida; order Asterales; family Asteraceae; genus Tanacetum; species Tanacetum coccineum. Next base: position 4,091 of record BQNB010114713.1, read on the forward strand.
CTTTAACCCGAACCGAACGGAAACCGAACCGAGCAAAGCCGAAACCGAAAACCTTAAATATCCAAAACCGAACCGAAAATGGTCGGTTCGGTTCGGCTCGGTTTGTCGGTTCAGTTCGATTTTCGGTTGGTTTTGCTTAGCCCTAGTTTAGGTTTAGAAAGTTTGTACTTAAACATTTACGTTGGTTTGCGTTTAAGTTAGAGAGGAGATCAACCAAATTGTCATTCAACTGCTTTGCTATTCCACAAGCAAAACATATCATAGATTCTTTATTCATTATGATAAGAATTTATACGTTGAAAAGTACTTTAATCTTGTTTGTTTTAACATGTTCTTATATTGTTATATTACAAGTTTAAAACAACACACTTAGTTGCCATGAAACGTGATTAAGCATAACATAACAAGTTTTTTTTATCACATTTAAGGGTACCAACAGAACCAAAGTGACTTGGTTCGTTTCAATTCAGTTTATACGGTTTAGATGTGTTTTTCTCGGTTTTGGCTCGAACCGAAACCGCAAATAATAAATATATAGAACCAAAAACATAACCAATTAATCAATTATATTCGTGTCAGTTTTGATCGGACCGGTCCTACTCGTTTTTCGGTTTGGTTCAGTTTTTGATCTGATTGCACATATAACTTGAATAAGAAAAAGTCATTCATTAGGGGGGGTTAAGTTCCATTAACCAAAAGTAAAGGACTAAAAGGGTGTAAATTTGCAGATTCGAGTCCCAAAAATTACTAATCTCCTCTCACGACACCAACTCCTTGACGGACGGACGGACGGCCACCGGAGATGGATCAAATTTTCTCCTTTTAATATTTTGCAAGTAATTCTTTATTTCGAATATTACGATTCCATTGGTAAATATTTATTCTTTATACTTATTAAATCATCTGTTCTTTTAAGTTAGATTATTGCGCACAACCTGTTCGATATAATGAGCTTACTTCCTGATTTATAAATTGCTAAATTCTTTTCTTTTATTCACTTTATATATTGATATAATGAGTTAGGAAGTATGATCACAAGGAATTGAACTATGCAATTTTCATTAATCTTAGCTCCTGCTCTGTCTATGCTTTAAATTTGCGGGGTTTTGTCGTTGGTTATATTGGGTTCTTATTTCGTATGAGTCTCTGATTGGGCGTGAAATAAGATAACATTTCTAGGGTTAGCTAGATCCCTCGCTCATAGGAGCATTAGTCATATGGCTACTCGCTAGTGAATGGTTTCGTTCTCCACTTAGCAATTTGTTTTTGTTACATCATTGCAAGTTCTTACAAAGGGTAGTTTTTTCACATATGAAATTAGCTAAATCAACAAACTTAAATCACTGATATGGAGTTTAAAGTGTAGTATTCTGACGTAGGATTAACTCTCCGTAACCAGAGTTTCCGACAATTGTTGATAGAAAAAAAAAACAGTCCCGAAGATGAATTCGGCGATGTTATATGTCTTCGTGCAACGCTTTTTTTTAATTGATAATTGTTTATGTTTGAGGCTTCTTACTCTAAAGCTTTGTATTCCCTTGAGTGACTTTATATTGTTATGTGTTACAAATCATAAAACTTACTGTATTTAATACTGAAATTTACAATTAGTGTAGGTTAAATGCAATTTAGGATATATGTTACAGTTCAAGCAGCTGGCAAGCCAATGTTTTGTTGGCTCCATCCATAGATATAGTGATACACGTGGCAGAATTTGATGAATATAGCTTGAACTATACATATAACATATGTAGATTAACCCATAATTAAATCATGAACTTCTGGAAGAATTTTCCTCAAAGTTTGAGTATTGCGAACTAAAATAATCAACTATGTTTTCTCAATTTAACTTTTAGGTTTCCAAAGTTGGTCTCTGTAGAAGATGGAATTTAGGCGCCAGGCGTTTACTGTAGATCTATTAGAGAGATATGCAGCAAAAGGTCATGGAGTTATTACTTGTATGGCATCTGGAAACGATGTCATTGTTTTAGGAACTAGTACTGGATGGCTCATCAGGCACGACTTTGGTGTTGGTGATTCGTATGGTAATCCCTCTTCTGCTCATACTTTATTTTCCATTTTTTTTGCTTGAGAAAGTAATTTGTGTTATATACTGCACCTACTTTTGTCCAACTTTATGAGTAAATATCTTGTGAAAGTACTAATTAGGTAAATATGCCATTATTCATTTTTAGATATTGATCTCTCAAGTGGTCGTGGGGACCAGTCGATCCACAGTGTTTTTGTTGATCCTGGTGGCAGTCATTGCATTGCCACTGTTGTTGGGACTGGAATTTCTGATACATATTATACGCATGCAAAATGGTCAAAGCCCAGAGTGTTAGCTAAACTGAGAGGCCTTGTTGTTAATACTGTTGCATGGAACAGACAACAGATTACAGAAGGTGACTACTTTAAGTATATGAATCGTTTCCTTTACATTATAGATGCTCACTTACGCAGTTGCATTGAAGCGCTTATTTGTTTTTTAATAACAGCTTCGACACGAGAGGTTATTCTTGGTACAGAGAATGGTCAATTGCATGAAATTGCTGTTGATGAGAAAGATAAGAGGGAAAAATATATTAAGTTCTTATTTGAACTATCTGAATATCCAGAAGCCTTTGAGGGCTTGCAGGTATCTTGCTTTCCTAAATTACAATCATTATAATTCTTTTTATGAAACAGATAATTAAAATATGTGGTATGTTCCTAATATTGTCATATGTTGTATAGATGGAAACAGCTAGCATGGGCAATGTAACTAGATACTATGTGATGGCAGTAACACCAACAAGGCTTTATTCTTTTACTGGCATTGGAACACCAGAGGTACTTTTGGAAATTAAAACAAATGCTAAATGTATATGGATGCTTTAATTTTTTTGAATGTGAATGCATGAACCAATATCAAATTGTCATAAAATATGTTTTCCTTAATAAGATTGTGATAATGTAATTAAACCTTTTTTATTTTCGACTTAGAGTGTCTTTGCCAGTTATGTAGAGCGTGCAGTGCATTTTATGGAGCTTCCCGGAGAGATACCAAATAGGCAAGTGCTCTGTATGCTATAAAAATGTCATATTAATATTTATATCACTCTCCTATCTTTTAATCTTGCTAGAAATGCACCTGTTTATATTATCATGCAGTGAGCTACACTTCTTCATTAAACAAAGGAGAGCTGTGCATTTTGCTTGGCTTTCTGGAGCTGGTATCTATCATGGTGGTCTCAACTTCGGAGCACAAAACAGGTAGATAATGAAATTAACAAATTATTATATGAACATATACCCACTTTCGTTGTGATTAACTAATCTAATTCTATTCTTAAATTAATAACAGATCACCGAATGGGGATGAAAATTTTGTGGAGAACAAAGCTCTTTTGGACTATTCAAAGTTAAGTGATGGTGGTGAAGTGGTTAAACCTAGCTCTATTGCACTCTCTGAATACCACTTTTTGCTCCTTATTGGAAACAGGGTGAAGGTGTGCATATAGTTAGAATACACTTCTATCTATCATCAAGTTTTGCAAACTTTTTTATCGTCTTAACATTTTTTTTATGATGTGGTATCGTTTAGGTTGTAAATAGAATTAGTGAACAAATTGTAGAAGAACTTCAATTTGATCAAACATCAGAGTCGTCATCAAAGGGGATCATTGGACTCTCTATTGATGCATCCGCTGGTTTGTTCTACGCATATGATGAAAACTCGATATTTCAGGTTTTTGTTATGAGTTTCTTGTACTTGTTATCATTGAACTATTTACTTGAATGATTTGTTAAATAATTACTGACTATCGATAGTCGAATAGGTTTCTGTAACTGATGAAGGTCGTGATATGTGGAAAGTGTATCTGAACTTGAAAGAATACGCTGCTGCTTTAGCAAATTGTTCTGATCCTTTCCAGAGAGATCAAGTATACTTAGAACAGGTGAAGATAGAGATACTTTCTTAATTATATGGATATGGAATTTTTATTCTGTGATCGAAATATAGTATGCTGGTTATTTTCATGGGATATATTTCTATCTTTATATATATTATTATCATATTGATTTGCAACATGATTAGCAAATGGGATTGTGTTGCAGGCCGAAGCTGCTTTCTCAGCAAGGGACTTTTTTAGAGCAGCATCGTTCTTTGCTAAAGTGAGTATTTTTTTTTTAAGGATTGTTTATTTAGTTTCTCCTCCTTCCCATCTCCATTGACTGTAATATCACCCGCAGATCAACTACGCATTGTCATTTGAAGAGATTACATTGAAGTTTATTACCATAGGGGAACAGGTAAATGCAGTTCTGTTCGTGTATTCAGTCTTCACTTGATTGAATATGGCACACTTGTTGGACAATAGAGGTGTTGGCTTTTTAGATAAAAAGTGGGGTTTATTTTTTCTGTTTCTTGCAGGATGCCTTAAGGACCTTTTTGTTAAGGAAGCTCGATAATCTTGTGAAAGATGATAAATTTCAAATAATGATGATTTCTACATGGGCCACTGAACTTTACCTTGACAAGGTTCTTCTTCTCTATGCTAATTTTCTTTAATGACTATCAGGTTTTAAATTTAAAAACAGAAATTGACTCTATTTGTGAGTCAGTGGGAGTATAACTCTTCCAACTGCATCTTCTCATTGCTTGTTTTCACTTGTGTATCATTTATAATATTTCATGTCCCGTTCTTTAAATTTATCTATGATAATTCGATGTACTTACCTCACCTTGGATGTGATGTATAAATGCTTAGATCAATCGACTACTGCTGGAAGATGACTCGCCAGACAACCGTAATTCAGAATACCAATCTATCATTATGGAATTCCGTGCTTTTCTCAGTGACAGTAAAGATGTGTTGGATGAGGCAACTACAATGAAGCTACTTGAAAGGTTCAAATCATTTGGTTGCGTCATATTCTGTTAGTGAACCCCTCTCTGCAATTTTGCACTTATTATTTTGTTTTACAGCTACGGAAGAGTTGATGAATTGGTATACTTTGCTAGTCTAAAGGAACAACACGAGATTGTGGTTCATCACTACATTCAGGTTTTTCTTTAGCACTCTGCTTTGTATTCTATTCTCTGACTTCATAATTACTTGTCAGTTTTATTAAAATGTAGAAAGTACGAGGTTAGATTAAAATCTAGAGTATCTGTTTGATAGCTGAGTCGATGGTGTTTCCATTTGACTCAAACTTTATGTCCAATCTTATGATGTATTAAACTAATGTTTACCCATCTTTGTTCTACTTGTGTAGCAAGGAGAAGCAAAGAGAGCCTTGGATGTACTTCAAAAACCTAGTGTTTCTGTTGACCTTCAGGTAATCGTATGGTGGTGAAACCAAGTCTCAAATTCGCATTTCTTATCTTTTCATCAAACGAAAAAAATACATCAGTCTTTTTTCTCTTTCTGTTATTTTTGTCATCATAGTACTAGTTAGCTTTGAAGTTACCATTTATGCAGTTGTTATCTTCAGCAGGTCTCTAATGAGTTTCGAAAACATAATTTTTGTTGCACATAACCACCACATATATATTTTTTGAGCAAATAACCACCATATTTCAGTCATCATTTCTTTAACGCTTGATTTAGTTCACAAACTGTTCTGTAACATCTGCAGCTTATGGAATTTTATGTTAACTTTGTGTTATATTTGTCGTGCAGTATAAGTTTGCTCCAGATCTCATCATGCTTGATGCTTATGAAACCGTTGAGTCATGGATGACCAGGAAAGACTTGAATCCAAGAAAGCTTATTCCTGCAATGATGTCATATTCAAGTGAACCTCATGCCAAGTAAGTTTACTGTTGATTATTGATGCTACAACGTTTTTCTAAACATAAAATTGCAAAATATTGACGCATCTCCTCCCAAAATTCAAATGCAGGAATGAAACCCATGAAGTCATCAAGTATCTAGAATACTGCGTTCATCGGTTGCAAAATGAAGACCCGGGTATTCATAACCTCTTGCTCTCTCTATATGCAAAGAAGGTTTGTCATTCTATAGTATTAGTACTATTCAATAGTTGATACAACAACCTCTCAGATGGATTTATACGATAAAACATCCAGGAAGATGACAGTGCCCTTCTGCGGTTCCTACAATGCAAATTCGGGAAAGGACGATCTAATGGCCCTGATTTCTTCTATGATCCAAAATATGCCTTACGTCTTTGCCTTAAGGAAAAGCGTATGCGTGCATGTGTCCACATATACAGCATGATGTTTATGCACGAAGAAGCTGTTGCACTTGCTCTTCAGGTAATACTTTAGTAACATGAGTGGGTTACGGTTATGTAATTATATGCTATTTTGTGTGACATCTTCTTATGTTTGACTTTGATGATTAAGGTTGACCCTGAGCTTGCAATGGCTGAAGCAGACAAAGTGGAGGATGATGAAGAGTTGCGGAAGAAGCTTTGGCTTATGGTTGCCAAACATGTTGTTGAACAGGAAAAGGGTACTAAAAGAGAGAACATTAGGAAAGCAATTGCATTTCTAAAGGAAACTGACGGCCTGTTAAAGATTGAAGATATCTTACCTTTCTTTCCAGATTTTGCACTAATTGACGACTTCAAGGTAATTATAATCTACAATCGAGAGGAGTTTTAACCAGAAATGAATTAATTCTTAACTTCTTTGTAGGAAGCAATTTGTTCATCTTTAGAGGATTATAATCAGCAAATCGAGAAATTGAAAGAGGAGATGAATGATGCAACACACGGTGCGGATAATATAAGAAATGATATCAGTGCACTTGCTCAAAGATATACAGTCGTTGACCGTGACGAGGAATGCGGGGTAATTATTCCGTGGTTTATTCATATTATTTTCTATTAGTAGTTCATTTCTTCTATAATATGTGAGTTTATTCAACTTAATAGGTTTGCCGGCGGATAATTTTATCTGCTGGTGCGGATTACCGAATGTCAAGGGGTTATACAACAATAAGCCCAATGGCACCTTTTTATGTGTTCCCATGTGGACACGCGTTTCATGCACAATGCCTTGTTGCCCATGTTACGAAATGTACCGATCAAAATCAAGTAAGTACTTAGTTTATAATCAGTTAATCACACATACACCTTCACTGCGTGATCACTTTCAAATCCATTTGCAGGCTGAGCATATACTGGATCTTCAGAAGCAACTCAGTCTAATGAGTGTCGAACCCAAAGTGGGTATAAATGGTGGTTCAGGTGGCGATGACTCTATCACAAGTGTGGCTCCTGTTGATAAGGCATGTCTTACTTGCTGCATACAAGGTTTAACTATTGATTTGTCGTTTTTAGTATCTTACCTGGTTCTTATGATGCATAATGATGAACAGATTCGGTCACAGTTGGATGATGCAATAGCGAGTGAATGTCCATTTTGTGGGGATCTGATGATTAGTGAGATTTCAAAGCCGTTTATTTTGCCGGAGGAATCATATTTGGCCTCTTCATGGGAGATCATGTCAAAGAATGTTGGAAGCGAGAAGGGCATTGCTTTTGTTGTTTAGAAGATGCTTTAATGTTATAACAATTTACATGTAGAGATGTATTTATCTCGAAAAGTGAGTATGGGATGGGTTTGAGGTGTTCTTTGGTTTTTGTTGATGTGTAGAGTGCGGGTGTTAATATAATATATTTGAGTTATACGCATTGTACTGGTACACTTGTTTTCTTAAACTATTTTAGCAAGTGGTCATCTAAAGTTGAAGAGAACAACATGTAGCGACACCGTCTTGTTATTTATAAGTGATTTTTATGAGGAGATCCAATAATTTATGTTAACGTTGTGCAGTTTTATATTGCTACAGAGTAACATTTAAGTGTTTTCTTGGCCTTGCGAGAGGAATTTAAGTTTACAGTCATACATTGTGTTTGTTTCGACGAATTTTAGCAAGGGTCCCTTTCAGTTGGTGATTTCATACACTCCTTGAGGTTTGCAATGTTACCAATGCGTTCTGGTGGGCGGAGCTGTTTCGTTTGAGGTTCTAGCAGATTTTGTCTCAGTTGTCATGTTCTGTGATCAATTTGTAAAATGTTTTATGCTTTCTATCAAGTGATTGCCTTTATGCATTTGGTTGGTATGAAGGTGGAATTGTCAGATTTTCACTTCTTGAATAGAGTCATTAAGTTTCAAGCTTGGTCTTTGATGTTGTATGTTAAATATCATCCCAGTTAGATTCTGTTAGCAACGATGTACTGTAAATCTTTTTCTTTTCTTTTTATTTACTATTTTGCGTCTCTTCAGAAAGTCTAACTTACAACCTCACACTATGTAATTTCTATAAAACAACTATCTCACACAATTGTGTCCATGGTTCCAAAAGCGCGTCATGACGCCGCAAAGACCTCGCATAGACGCGAAGCGTGACCTCCACGCCACGCAATAGATCAAGGCTTGGGCTTAAGGCTTGACGTGAGATGAGGAGTGAAAAAACTTGATATTTTAAAAACGTCATGGCTTAAAAATATTTTCATATTTTGTATCACTTTAAGTCACGCCTTAAAAACGTCATGGCTCGCAAAGACGTGAGACTTGGCTATGCCGTCACGCCTCACGCTATTTATAACCTTGATTGTGTCAAACCCATGACTTGAACTCACGACAACTTGATTGAGAAAGCATTTGTATATAATTTATTTCTAGGAAAAGTACTCGTAAAATACAATATTTATACAACAAAACAAGTGATCTACTCTCGTGATTTTGTATGTCCACGAGGCCCATAACGTGCAAGGACATATGGGGAGTATATAGACGGGTTTTTAAGAATAAAATTAGCAAAAAGGGCTTCACTTTATGTGAAGTAGGTCCCACATCATAAACCCATAAATGGTGGGGCCAGTTATGGGCCCCTCTGTTGGGTTGCTATTGGTTACAATCAGATGAGTCATGTGGATAAGATTTTCATGTAGCTTGTAAATATATCGTGATATTTTGGCGAAACTTAATTCGTATTTCCCTTTTTGTCTTACTCACTCCGTCCAATTTTTATTGTCCACGTTTTTTTTGGATGTCCCAATTTAATTGTCCACTACTAAAAATAGATAAGGAAGTTTGATCAAGTTTACTATATTACCTTTGTTTGAAATTATTATTACAAACTTTAAAGAAGAGTTAAATTAATTACCTAAGGGTAAAACTGTCTTTCTGTTAAAAAGTAAGAAAGAGAAAGCAGTAATAAATGCATTTTTCTTAAACTGTGTGTTTTTTTTGTCGGGGAACAATAATTTTGGGACGGAAGGAGTATTAGATAAACATGCACTCATTAACATAATTAATTATATGTATAAATTATATAGCTTATATAAAACATCAGAAAACGGTAGCAATCGGGGAATAAAATATTAATGGCTACACGACTTTCGAAGTAAAAAAATTATATTTTCAAAACGCACTCTGAACTTTAACCTATTTACAACTTTTTTATATAGCAAACTTTATTTACCAAATATGGAGCGCATATTTATCGATTGATTAAAAAAAAGTCACTGAAAAGATCGTCGAATTGCAAACAAAACGAGCCTAATATTGCAATGCTTCTGACATGCGTACGATCTTATAAAAAATATTGAAGTTTAATATATATATTTAAAAAAAAAAAATTCAAAACGCACTCTAAAGTATGTATTTTTAAAATATTTACACATTTCTTTTAGAAAACGCACCCTCACGTTTGCGCACCCTCAAGTTCGCTAAAAGTTACAAAACTGACCTTCAACTTTTACCTATTTACGACTTTTTTATATAATAAACTTTATTTATCAAATATGGAACGCATATCTATCGATTTATTCGGAAAAAAATGTCCCTAAAAAGAGCGTCGAATTGCGAACAAAACGAGCTCAATATTGTAATGATTCCGACATGCGTATGATTTTTTTAAAAATGTTGAAGTTTAATATATATTTTTAAAATATTTACGAAAATAGTCTTTGAGATTATTTGTTAGTTGAAATGTGAGTCCCAACGACTGACAAATTGTGATTGACGTTATCGATCTGTTTCGAAAATAGTCCCGCGCACTCCGCGATAGCGCGCGGGTTACGAATCTCGTCTTAATGAAAACATGGTGTCAGTGACAGCAAATGGATACATTTAAAAAAAATGTTGAAAAATCCTTTTATAAACTACTCCCTCCGTCCCAAAATTATTGTTTCCCGACAAAAAACACACAATTTAAGAAAAGTGCATTTATTACTGCTTTCTCTTTTTTACTTTTTGACTGAATGACAGTTTTACCCTTAACTAATTAATTAAAGTTTTCTTTAAAGTTTGTAATAATAATTTTAAACAAGAGTAATATAGTAAACTTGATCAAACTTCCCTATCTATTTTTAGTAGTGAACAATTAAATTGTGATATCCTAAAAAAGAAACGTGGGCAATAAAAATAAGACGGAGAGAGTAACTAATATGTGAGTTTTTCTAACTTATGCTTTAAGGGCGTATGTTAAAAAGCATTAAATGTTGGTCCCACAACCTAAATGTCACAATTTGAATGGCCAACAGCCACTGACTAGTCCCCACTATTCTTTAGCATCAGGCTTCACACCCTTATGTGTAACAATTAGGGGTGTCAAATGGGTTGACCCGACCCGACCCGAACCCGATAAGGCCCTATAGGGTCGGGTTGATTCGGGTTCAACTTAGTTTATCGGGTCAACCCGATACACCCGATAGCCAAATAGGGTCGGGTTAGGGTATTAGTTAATTTTTTACCGGGTTATCGGGTCAACTCGATAAACCCGATAAGATATAATGATATATTAACAAATCTATAATTGTTTTGCGATGTGTGGTTGTGTAATAAACATAAACATGATTTGTGATTATAAACATGATACTAAACTGACTAAATAGTTTGATGTTACTTATGAACCTTGTTGTATGATGGAGTATATCTTATTTGATCATACTAGTTGGTTACCCGCGCATAGCGGCGGTAATAGAAAACTTATTAACTCAACTTTTTACGCAATTTTCTACCCGCTTAGTAATTTCGTTTCACAACACTTTAAATGTATGTGTTCGTTGTATGTGTTCGTTTGGGTTTCCCGTAGCTTTCCCGCAACACCATATTAACATCATCATTCTCGCATGTAAAGAGACAACACACTCTCCGAAAGTATATAGTTTTAACGTATCAAGTTTATATTTAATCAAGGTTAAAGCTGTAAAAAAATATAAATCATCATAAAATAAACCCACTAAAAATGTAAAAAACAAAAAAATTATAAAATATAACAAAATGTATGTTGAATTAAAGAGTACAAATTTTTTTAAAATATGGTGAAATTAGATCATAATAAAATTAAATTGATAAAAAGATATTTCAATTTGAAAATAAATGTGATTTTTTAATCAAAATGTGACACATGTCACTTTTTGATGTCATTCCCAAAAATAAGATGGATGGTCAAGATTGCACCTCCTTATCTTAATTTTTAATGGTCCCACATTATAAATGTTTTATATAATAGTATAGATATTGATATGTAACGAAATGGTAAATAAGTAAATATGATAGTGTTTGGCTACTGTTGGTATTTTTTTTATTCATTTGTGTTATGGTATTAACCAGATTATAGATTATAAATTGATTCTATTTTTATACATAAAGATATATGATGATGATCTGACCAATTAATCTGTATTTTACCCAAGTCTCTGTATACTTATGTTAATTTTATATACTGTGTTAGATACTTGCACTTCACTGAATGCATTACAGTTTGTTTTTCCTTGTAAGCTATTATTTCCATTGAAAGAAGCTTTTCACGTAAGAAAGCAATAAGGATAGTGAAGCTTTTGATTATTGGCCCAAAATTTTATTCCCCTTAACAAGTAACCCGATAGACCCAACCCGATAGACCTGAAACCCGATAGACCCGATTCATTATAAGGTCGAGTTGCGGGTTATTTTTTTATTTTTCCAAAACACGATAGACCCGACCTGATAAGCTACAAACCCGACACGATAATCCGATTGACACCCCTAGTCACAATCTGATAAGCCAACACTAAATGTCTCATGTGGCCGCAACACACACTTTTCCCAATCTAATGGCCCAATTAGAAATCTATATAAGAGAGAGTCATTGAACCTGAGCGAAGATATCTTCAAATCTCATCATATCTTGCTTTCTCTCTTAGGAGCAATGGACAAAATCGATTCCCTCGATTCTAAATAGCTCACACTAAAACGTATGCACTCCTTTTAATTCACGGAGTTTAAAGTTACTGTCACAGTCACTTAAACTTTGTATAGTCATTTTGAGATTTGTTTTCAACAAGCATGGTTTGAACTTATAATTGCCTCCTCACTTTGATGATGATAGTTATAAAACCAGTAGTTGTTGTTATCTAATTCAGCAGCATGTTAGTTAACACTTAACACAAAAGAACTTATGGAACCTTGAAACCGTCAATATCTCGTGATATATTGATAGTGAGCGCCTACTCTCTTCCTATAAGTACTGAACTTTTCTTGATCTTTGTCTTCAGATACAGCATTAATATTACACATAACACCGGCTTAATCCTATAAACAAGAGTTTGATCGACAACATGAGTTCTATCACACGTGTATGCATGGCAGCTGGAGTAGCAGCAGTCAATGGACACGTACCATGATCAAGGTTACAAATTGAAATCACTTATCAGCTCATTACGACATGGCAAAAAGATGTTTGCTTCATCCTCTGGCGTTGATTCTCATGATGCACGACCTGTTTCTAGCGCCCTAGAATCGAATGTCAATGTCGGGGATGGTGGCATGACACAGTCTGATGAACCTATCCGACAAGTTATGTACTTAAACTGCTGGGGCCCCAGTTGAATGATAGTCACTTTTTTTTTAATCGAACTAGCTAGGAATCCATGATGTTAATTTGTATATTGTATAGACTCTTTGTTAAACATATACTTAATGAAAACGTTAATCGCAAACTGATTAGTCGAAATATATTTCATTTGGTATGAAAACTTTCAAAGGACATAGATGATACAAAATTTTGCTAAATCTGTTAGCTAGTATAATGCCATAACGGACCTGGTGATCTAGACTCAAACATGTCTGGATGGGTTTATAAAAAAGTGGTCATTTGTACGTTGATGTTAGTCTATCAAACCTCTTAGACCCAACATATTTCTTCATTAACTTTAGAAGTGACCCAAGTAGACTCGTGTTAAGAGTTTTTCGTATGCTAACAGTTAAAGATGACTCATCTAAACTAATAAGACCCGTTAGTTAGATAAGATGACTCATATAAATTCATATAGAACCGTTTGGATCTAGACTGCTAGGTCTAGTTAGTTCTAACACTGATCAAACCACTTAAACAAGATATGCAGCTCATTTATCGATTTAAGTGGTATATATAGTTCAAGTGTTCGTATCGAAAACTTGACCTTAAACTTGACCTTCGTAACAAAATAATCTAGCTATAAATACTAATAGAACTTGTAAACCAAAACAAATATCAGTGTCAGTTTATAATTTCGGTTTTTAAATAAAGAACAAGCATGTTTTCGGCCCGCGCGTTGCGGCGGGCGTATGTTTTTTAAAAGTATTTCGTGTGTGATCTATTTTGAGCCTCGGTTTATATTATTGCGATGTTGATACGACGTCGTATTCTCCCAAAATTGATATATATGAATCGGTAGATACGTGTTCTATATTTATTATATAAAAAGGCGTAAATAGTTAAAGTTGAGAGTAAGTTTTGTAATAAAAAAAATTTACTTTGGGCCAGACGTTGTTCTATATTTGATGAGTAAAGTTTATTGTATAAAAAGGCGTAAATAGTTAAAGTTCAGAGTCCGTTTTATAATAAAAAAATTTTTACTTTCGGCCAGATTTTAGGCTAATTTTTTGGCCCACCGTGTTGGTACTGTAGCATGAATAGTGGACCGTTTTATAATATTTTTTTTTACTTTGGGCTAGATGTTGAGCTAATTTTCTGGCCCAATATTTTGGTACCGTTGCATGCAATAGTGCACTAAATGACCAAAAACCCTCATACTCTTTAGTATATAGCGAGAAAGAATTTTGCGCGTTGCGGCGGAGCTATTTTTATTTGCCTTTCAAATATAATTAATAGTTGAATCATTAAGTATTGGTAAATGAGGGCGTACTTAATTCGTGCTTTAGTTGATCTTTTTTAAATAAACTTTAAGGTATTTTTTAAAATTATCATGTAAGTTAAGAGTGCGTTTTGAAAGTTTTGTATTCTTTTTTTTCTTTCTAAAAAATATACTAAAAATCAATATTTTTTAATAAAATCGTCCGCACGTCTGAAGCATATCAATTGAGTTCGTTGTGTTCGTTATCTAGAAGCTTTTATGTCGGTATATTTTTCGTTAAAAAACTCGCGATGTATTTGTTAGATATTTAATAAATAAAATTTGTTATATAAAAATGTCGTAAATAGTAAATTTCGACATTTTTTTATAATATGGTACGCACGTTTGAAACATATCAATATCGGGCTCGTTTTGTTCGTAATCCAAAGGCCTTTATGTTAGTATATTTTTCATCTAAAAAATCGTCACGTATTTATTTGATATTTGTTAAATAAAAAAGTCGTCGATATTAAAAACTTGAAATATTCATCAAGTCATCCTATATCTTCCATGTGCAATGCACTGAAGTAATACCCAAGCATCTCATCCAACAGTCTAGAATCAATTTGATAATTAATTCATTGAGATGGTCCAATGAGCTGCTGCCACGTTGCATCCTTTCAACATCATATTTCCAATGGCCGGCGCCCAGCCCATTTTTTTTTTTTGAACGGCGAATTTTATTAAAAACTAGCAAGATGCTAGAAGGAGATTACAAAGAAATTAGATGGGGATTTTTTAACCAATTCGCCCAAGAAAAAGGTAGCTACCTATTAAAACGAAGAGTATGAGCACCCAGTATAAGCAAATGAAGGACACAATTCCATCAAAAAGAGTCATCGACTTTGGTTTTACCATTTTCTAAAAAATGATCCGATTCCTAAAAGACCAAATGGCCCACCCAAGCAACGTAGAAAAACTCCTTCTAAAAAATCTTAACCTTGAAGCGAGACGGACAGAATTCTAAACCAGCTTTGGGGTGGGTTATTTTTTTTTGCCACATCCATGAAAGACGTCCAAGAGTTCGGGGGAAAATCCCACCATCTACAGATTCGATGTAACACAGACTGTGCCAAGTCACATTGAAATAAAGAGTGATGAACATCCTCCTCACAAGTACGACATGTCGGGCAAGAGTTAGACTCAATATAAACCCCTCTACGAGCTAAATTAACCCTTGTAGGTAAACAATCTCGGCGTGCCCTCCAAACAAAGATATTAATCTTAATGGGAATACACTTCACCCATCTCGTAGCATCAAAAGAAGGAAGGAACAAATCGTCAATGAAATTACGTACCTCTTTAACACGGAACTCTCCATCACCTGTCAAATCAAACGCCAACGATCCCGCGAATTAGAAAGGGAAACCATGTTTAGCATAGACTTTAGCTCCGTCATCTGCTGATAACTCACAATAACATTACGAACACATCTTCGAAAGGACTGATCCAACGACGAGTTAAGTTTCAAAGCCACAGAAATATTTTTTTCCTCTTCCAAGGCAACCAAACGCGGAAATAAAGTATGAAACGAAGTCTCTCCAATCCAACAATCAAACCAAAAACGAGTATCAGAACCATTCCCAATACGCCTTTTATGCAATTGAGGTAACACAAGCGCCGCGGTCAAAACCTTATGTCTTTCAACACAAGAAGTTCGTCGTTAAGATGGAACTTGCCTCCAATTGGACGTAACATGATCGTAAGAGAATTAAAACTGAGCACCATATAAAGCTCGAATAACCCGAAACCAAAGAGATCCATCTTGAAAATTAATCGCCAAACCATTTAAAAGAGAGTGTTCGTGTCTTTCGCACAAAAATTTCCATGGCCACGCTCGTGGAGGTTGCTGAGGCGAGCGACTCTCGCACTCTACCATCCTTCTACTTTCCACAGCATTGGTAGCAAAAAAAGCAATTTTGATGCATTCTTTAGATTGTCAGGTATTTTTTTAGTATTTACTATGCATTAAAACAATTAGAATATGAAATAACAGTGTGCAAGGAAAGCATACCATCAAAAAAGTCATTGGCATGAATGTGAAATTGTTATTTCTTATTATTCAGTAACAATGTTTGCATCTGAGGATCATCATCGTCGCCTTTTGTTTATAACATAGTGTCCAAGAAAAGGAAAATTGCTATACGCCTTGCATTATAAATCCTAAGCCACGAAGCCGCAGCTAAAGAGAAAGGTAAATCCGCTATGGCTGCAAATCAAAGAGCTTACCCCGCCAAGATACGAATAACTGTCGACTCTTTATTTTTAACGGCAACATGTAAAAAATGTATCATTAACAATACCAATACTAATCTATTCATACAAAAGACATCCCCGTATGGATATACACATCCTCCTAAGCATATAAACAGGTAAACACAGTTTCCCCAAATTTATCACACCCAATACCCTAACGCTAGTAATCCTAATTAATAGAATCATGCATTTTTTCATCTTTACTCATCAATCATAGAATTCAACCAAATCAAATACACTAAAAAAATAACAATTAGATTAGAATAAAAAACTAACCAAGAAAAAGAAACCCCGATGAGAAATCATTGAATTAGCAGTACCACCACAACTCAGAATCAAACAACCCTTTATAATTATAATTATAATTATAATAAAACCATATTATTAAGAAGTTGCTTTGATCGGTGATGAGGATTCTTATCCATTGTATAATTACACTATTCTCAAAAACTTTCAAGTTTAGTCCCCAAATTTTTATTATTTTCATCGTGGGTCATTTTCTCGCAATTTAGTCCAATTTATTTTGTAATGATTTTTTCGTCTTTTCGGTCTTTCTTGTCCAAACACCCATTAACACCGTTGGTCCCTAAACTTTTCAATTCTCAAAAATTCAAAACTAGCCGTTTCTTACCGTTACTTTTATTTTTTTTCTAATTTTTTTTTTAAATTCCTATAAACTTTCCTCTGCATCACAACAACTCATCATTTTTCATACTCTTAATCTTAAATTGAGCACACACAAAACCCTTATCAATTGTTCTCTTCCACATGTCATCGAGGAAATCAAAGTTTAAGTAATGAAATAATTTGACGATGATAAGTGTTGGTGAAAACGGCTAGGATCTTTGTAAACACGAGCAAAACTAAAAAAATATATTATTAAAGCATATAAGGAATGCAAAGATATTACGTCAGAAAATCGTGTTTTGATTGAGACTTTTCATAAAGAAGAAGCTTCAAAAGATTACGATATTTCTTCTGATTTGTTTACCATGTTAGGAAAAATAAATGATCAAACGATGAGTGATAAAATTATTTGGATGCATAAGATCAAATAGAATGACTGTAGTTTTTTATTCGTGTAATGTATTTTTTATAAAGTATGATTGTAGGAAAAATAACTCTTTTTTTATAAAGTATTATGTTATTTTTGTATTAATGTAATGTATTTTTTATATATATTTTTCTACAATGTATTAACTTAATGCAATGTGATTTTATATTA
>BQNB010114714.1:0-19729 GCA_026074375.1 Tanacetum coccineum
TTAGCTAAAAAATACAGGAAAAAGATAATATCATGTGTGTGAGGAATGAGCCTATTTATAGCCTTAAGTAGATCCTTCTAGGTCCTTAGGTCTCTGCACGCTCCTTCCAATCTTGTTCGTAAATTCCTTCAATGATTGGAGAACTACTCTTGGCCGTTAGATCACATCTTAGTTCTCACGGATTGCTAGCGTAGCAATCCGTGATTGTGACAGGTTTGTGCTTCTTTTATGAGTAACTTGAGCGTAAAAATTCCTTCCTCTTGTGCTTTCTTTACTATCCACGATCCTCACTTGATGGGCTTGACCAATAAGATGCGTTTGATGACGTTTTTACCCTGCCACTATGATCCTTATCACTTGAATTAGCTTTCCCCGTGTCCAATTGTGATTTGCCCCTTGATTTGACCCATGGTTAAATGGGAACGATGGATGAACAGTAAAAACAGACTCTCGCGCCTTTTTTAAACTGTAAACGTTTTAGGGAGGTGTTTGACTGGCTTGTATTTGGGCTTTGACTTTGGTTTATATAAAAAGAAATGGGCCTTGGGTTATTATAGATAACGGGTGTTGGGTTAATGGTAAACCGGATATGGGTTAATTGGGGTTTAAGCCCATTTAGGTTAGGGACCATTTATATAATTTTGGAATTTATTAGGGACTCATTTAGGAATATTTAGAGTTTTGTCTTTTTGTGAGTTGACCATAGTTAACTTAGAGTTGACTATTGTTGATCAAGGGTTGACTGAAGGTTGACTTGAGTTGATTACTTTTGACTTTTGATAGCTTTCTCCCGGCTTTTTGCGTGCTCTTCCTTTTTCGTGTTCGTGTTTGCCCAGTTTTAACCGTTTTCTTGAGATTTTTGCAATATCCACACCTACATAATCACAAAGACAAAACAAGCAATATTCAATCATTTAAAGCACAATTTTGTCTTTTTAGGGCCATTTTTGATATAAACCGGATATGTGTTTTCACACATATCAGTCCCATAAAGTCGATACCCCATATGTCAAAAATTTCACATACTTGATTGTTGTTCAAGGGCATATCATCACGTTTTGATATATTTCTTGTCTTTTGGCATGCTTTACATAAGCGGACTAGAGTATGAGCTTCTTTGATGATTGTTGGCCAGTAAAATCCTAAATCAAGGACTTTTTAGCAGTTATGTTTGGTCCATGGTGACATTTATCTAAAATGGTTCGGGTTTCTGTTCCAGATATACAACGTCTGATCATACCATAGGAACATACTTTGAAAAGGTAAGGTTCCTCCCAAAAGTAGTGTTTGAGGTCAAAGAAAAATTTATTCTTTTGTTGATATGTCATCCCTTTTGGTATTATATTACCGAGTAGGTAGTTTGCAATGTCTGCGAACCACGGTTCATCTTTGGTGTTAATTTCCATAAGAGTTTCTCCGGGAAAGTAATCATCAACTTCACTATCATCGTTTGTCTCATTATTTTCAAGTCGGGATAAGTGATCGGCTGCAACATTTTCGGTACCTTTTCTATCTTTGATTTCTATGTCGAATTCTTGTATAAGTAAGATCTATCGAATAAGGTGTAGTTTAGCATCTTGCTTTTTGAATAAGTGCCTTAGAGCTTAATGATCGGTATGAACAATAGTTTTTGACAGAATAAGATAGGATTTGAATTTGTCAAATGCAAAAACTACAACCATAAGTTCTTTTTTGGTTACGGTGTATTTTTGTTGAGCAGAATTAAGGGTTTTGCTTGCGAAGTAGATCGAGTGAAAGTTTTTACCATCTTTTTGACCTAAGATGGCTCCTACAGCGAAATCACTTGCATTACACATAAGTTCAAATGGAAGATTACAGTTCGGGCTTACGATCACAGGAGCACATGTGAGTTTCTCTTTCAATAGTTCGAATGCTTTTTGACATTCATCATTGAATTCAAATGGAGTATCTTTTTCGAGCAGCTTAGTTAGGGGTCGAGCAATTTTCGAGAAGTCTTTAATGAAACATCGGTAAAAACCGGCATGTCCGAGAAAGCTTCTAACATCTTTGATATTAGTAGGGGTGGAAGTTTTGAGATTACATCGATCTTTGCTTTGTCAACTTCAAGTCCGACGCTAGTCACTTTGTGTCCGAGCATAATTCCTTCTTTGACCATGAAATGACATTTTTCCCAATTAAGGACAAGATGAGCATCTTTACAACGTTGGAGCATTTTATCGGGGCTGTTTAGACATGTGTCGAAAGAGTTTTCGAAGACGAAGAAATCGTCCATGAATACTTCGACAGATTCTTCGATCATATCGTGAAAGATTGCCAACATACACCTTTGGAATGTGGCAGGAGCATTACATAGACCAAAAGGCATTCGCCTATAAGCATATGTGCCGAAAGGACACGTGAATGTTGTTTTCTCTTGATCATTAGGATCGATAGGAATTTGAAAATACCTAAAAAACCATCGAGGAAACAGAAATATTTATTTCCTGTGAGTCTTTCTAGCATTTGATCCATAAATGGTAAAGGAAAATTTTCTTTTGTGGTTGCTTCATTGAGTTTACGATAATCGATGCATACTCGCCAACCTGTAATGGTTCTGGTTGGAACAAGTTCATCCTTTTTGTAATACCACCTTTCTTGGGTACACAGTGGATAGGACTAACCCAAGGACTATCGGTAATTGGATAGATTATGCCAGTATCCAAGAGTTTCACGATTTCTTTTTTGACAACTTCATGCATGTTCGGATTTAACCTTCTTTGTTTTTGGACATCGGGTTTCTTATCATCCAAAAGTTGTATCTTGTGTTGGCAAAATGATAGGCAAATACCAGGAATATCTGTTGTCTTCTAAGGAAAGGCTTGCTTGTGCTTTTTAAGGACAGATATGAGTTTGTTTTTCTTTTCTTTGGATAGCTGAGATGATATGATAACAGGAAGAAAAAAGGGTTCTTCCAGGAATACATATTCCAGATTATCAGGAAGGGGTTTAAGTTCGAGATCCGTAGGGGGTTCTTCGAGAGATGTTTTGATCTTATAATCAGTATTGATGGCGATCTTATTGAATGCAGGAGCTTTGTATATGATTCGCAGTCAGGAGTTTTCATCGGCTGTCATTGCCATGAATTCATCAAATTCAACAAAGATTTCTTCTTCAAGAAGGGTTCCTTCAATGGAATGTAGAATTTTACTACCTTCATTTAGAAGAGCGTCGAAATCTTCTTCTAAGATTTCATCGATGACATCGATACTAAAACATGTATCATCGTTTGAATAGGAGTGTTTCATTGCAGAATCGATATTGAAAATCATTCGTTTAGTTCCAACTCCAAGGTTGAGTTGTTTTTGTTTAACTCGAATTACTGCATCAGCAGTGTGAAGAAAGGGTCGTCCCAAAATAAGTAGAACTTTACTATCTTCTTCCATTTCGAGAATAACGAAATCAACAGGAAAGGTGAGTTTACCAACTTCAACGAGCATATTTTCAGCTATTCTAACAGGGTATTGGAATGATATGTCGGCTAATATTACGCTCATTTTAGTAGGTTTAAGATTTTCGAGAGATAATTTGGCATATAGTGAATATGGTATAAGGTTAATGCTAGCACCAAGGTCGGCTAAGGCATTACAGGAGAAAGTTTTGTTGAAATTACATGTAATAAGAAAACTTCTGAGGTCTCCGAGTTTAGGTGAAACTTTGTTTTGGATCATTGCTGAACTTTTGTCACTTAAGAAAGCGGCATAAATTTGTTCAATTTTATGTTTGTTGCTTATGAGTTCCTTGAGAAATTTTCCATAATTAGGCATTCCGGCCAAGACATCGATGAGAGGTACATTGATTCGAACTATGCGGATACATCTTGAATTTTTCGTATCGAGCTTCCATTTTTTCTTTCCTTAGACGTTGAGGATACGAGATTTTTGGTTTGTATGGTTTGGGTAATGTAGTTTCCTTGACTGGTTTTGGATTTTGAATTTTCGATTGTGGTGTAGGTTCTTCGTCTTCTTTGTCGCTATTGTCGAAAATTGATAGGGTTTTTAGAATTAGTTTTTTGATCATTTGAGTTCACTTGTGGGTTGTGGATTTACCACTTTATGTGAATACGGCATTCACATGCTCATTGCGAGATTGTGGTGGTTGGTAGGCTTTGGAATTGTGTCCTTTTGGGTTTGGTTGAGTGTTACTGGGAAGAGATCCAGAAGGTCGACCAGATTGCTTGTCAGCAAGTCTGTCGAAGTTGGTTTCAAGGTTTTGAATTGAAGCTTGATGATTTTTGGCAACGGTTTCGAGTTAAGTTTTGAGATCCATGAATGTTTCTTTGACGAAAGCGTTGGTCGATTGCTGAGATTTCATGAAATCGTTGAATTGTTTTTGAAGATCGTATGGTTTATCATCAGTATTGGATCGGTAGTTGTCTCGATTGTAACTACTTCGTTCGTTTGAACGCCAATTATCGCGATTCGAGTCTCGGTCGTGGTAATCATTGTAAAAACGAGTCTTACGAAAGGTTTGCATGAATTTGGCTTCTTTTCTTGGGACATAGGTATATCATCTTCATCAAGATCGGGTTTGGTTTTTTTGGCATGTGTTTGGAGTTCTTTATACTGAGCATCCATTTTCATGGTCATGGCATCCATTCTAGCCATAATTTTGTCAGTATTAGAAAGACTGCTACCTTCATCGGCGAAAGCAACGATTTTTTTAAGAGATGGTTTGGTTTTTTGATTTTTAGCCCAATCGAGCTTTAGTAAGACTTTATCTTCCAGAAGCTGATAAGCTTGATTTGGTGTTTTATAGAGGAAAATACCACCAGCTACGACATTTAGAACTTCTTGGGTTATTTCGCTTAGACCATGATAGATGATTTTGATAATGTTGCCTTTGGACAGATTGTGACCATGACAGTTTCAGAGCATTTCCTTCATATGAAGCAAAGCGTCGGTTAAAGATTCATTCTCGTGTTGAGAGAAAGCTCGGATTTCTCCGAGGAGTCGGTCGAAAAGAGCTAGGGGAAAGAATTGGCTAATGAAAGTGGTTTGGAGTTCATCCCATGTTTTGATAGTTCCTTCGTTGAGTTCGTCCAACCATGTTTTTGCTTCCCTAGTAAGGGATAGAGGAAACATCATTAGGCGGACGACTTCATTTTCGGTATATCTGTATTTAAACATATCGCAGATTCTGAGAAATTCGTGAATGTTTTTATGAGGATCGGTTTTGGTTCTTCCATAAAATTAGTTTCATTTGACAAGGGTCAAATGGTTACCTTTGATAGCAAATTCGTTAGCGGTTTTAGGAATAGTGATTGTGTAACCGGGAGTCAAAGCAACAACACGGTCAGCAGCCCACATGGGCTCATCATCCATTGGGTAAAGGTTTTCAAGAGTAACTAGAAAGTGACGGAAGTGGTTGATGTCGAGAATTGGCGGATAGAGAATTCTCGGGGTTTTAGATGGATTGTTTCTTTGATCGAATGGAACTCTTCTGTTTCGTCGACGACGTCTTCGATTCAGAGTACGTTCAGGTTCAAGTAATGGTTCAACAAGTTCAGAATTGGAAGCACGTGTATGCATCCAAAGGAGAATTTGTTCGGGTCAGTTTGCAGAAAACTGTACGGCGATTTGAAAAAGAGGGAGAGTTAAAGAGATTTTCCAGTGTTTAACTACAGAACAGCTAAGAAATCCCTAGCAACGGCGCCAAAAACTTTGATACGTTTCAAAAGCTTTAAATTTATAAGACTGAAAATACCGGACAATTATATGGAAACACACAGGTAAAAGTATAACCCACGTATGCAGTATAATCTTTTTAGGTAAGACCGGGTCGTCCACAGGGATTAGAGTAGTGTTCGAATAATCTGAAAGAAAATAGACTTTAACAATTTTGAAAATAACTTTAGTTTTATCAATGATAATAATAGATGGACCTACCTACTCGGGATAGTTTAAGAATAAATTTAAAGTGTTGATAAATAGTTGACCTTGAAGATGGGACTTTAATTTATAAAAAATGATTTCTTATCAAAAACGTTTTAAAACGAACTAACTTGATTAAACTTAAGACTTATATTAGTTAACTAGACGCAAAATGTGGTCACTCAAATAACCAGTTATTATTATATCAAAAAGCTTATGTTTTGTTAGAAGAAAACTACAATTTTGGTCCACTATCTTTACCGGGTATAACACTTTTGGTCCATTTTTTTAAAAATTTACGGGTTTAAGCCAAAACCTGAGTATCCATTTCACATTTGAGCCAAAATCAAACATTTTTGGTTCACATTTTGAGCCAAAACCCGAGTAATCCATTTCACATTTGATGCCGAAGATGGGACTTTAATTTATAAAAATGATTTCTCGTCAGAAAACGTTTTTACGAATTAACTTGATTAACTTAAGACTTATATTTAGTTAACTAGACCAAATGTGTCACTCAAATAATCCAGTTATTATTATATCAAAACTTATTTTGTTTATCAATTTACGAAAGTGGATTTCTCAGCACAGACGTTAAAGACCATAGACAAATCTTTAAAACCACATAGATCATAACGGATCTTTCGACCTATACCGATATGATTATATAATCTAAGTTGATAAGCAAAAATAGATAAGATAAGATATAACAGGTTTGCAACATAAGCTTAAGATTAAAGCGATCAAGATCATACCAAACACTTATTCATTATCGTAACTTCACCGAGTAGTCATGAGAGATTTAGCCTCTCATGGCTAAGGAGTTCATAACAAAAGCACACTTTACATAAACTTCCATTATTTCAACAACTAGGTAAGAAAACTTCTTCGTTCTTGATCGTTAGATCTTTTTCTTCAAAGGAAAAGGTGTTTCTTGGTGTTTTGGTGAAAGGAGGGAAAGTATGTGTGTGTAAAATGGGATAGAATGTGAGGAATGATTGTGAGGAAGGATGCAAATTCGTCCTCAATTTATAGGCAAGATTGGGTGCAAAGTGCGGCGCACTTAGGAAAAAGTGCGGCGAACTTTGGGTGTTAATGCGATAGCATTTAATGGCTTTTACTGGAAGTGCGGCGCACTTACAAATAAGTGCGGCGGTTTTGGGGAGTTAATGCAGGTGCATTTATTAGACTTTAATTCTTCAAACTTTAGGAGAAGGTGCGGCGCACAATATTATAAGTGCGGCGGTTTTGGGTTTCAGGGGAAAGTGCGGCGCACAATGTAGCAAGTGCGGCGGACTTCTTGAACTTTGGCTAGAAATCTTTTCTTTTCTTGTATTCGTCTCCCAAAGTGTATAGATTCATGAGCTTGGGTCTCTAGAGTCTTCAAGTGAACCTATAAGCAATTGAAGCTAATTGAAGTACCAAATGTTCACGAGAAATGATAGAATAAACATAAAATAACGCCATAGAAACATGTATAATTTGGACGTTATCAGAGTGTTATTTCCCTCGATGCAAGAAGGCGGGTAGTATTTCCCAAAAAATTTAGCAGTTAAGTCGTCCCAACAAGTGATTGATTCTTTGGTTCTATCAAACCATCTCCGTGCACCTCCAGTCAATGAGATTGGGAAAACAACAATTCTTAGTTTATCATGATCTACATTAGGTAATTTGATTGGGTCAATAATTTTTAGGTAGTATTCAATATGCTCAACTGCGTCCTTCCCGTTTGTTCCACTAAAAGCATTGGTGTGCAGATCATCCAAGAATTTTCCTTTCAGCTCATAAGCATTTTTCCTGTTAACTGTAATACTTGTAATCCCGGAATAGTAATCTGCTTTGTCATTATCCACCATCACTTCTTCAATCGACTAGCTCTGATAAGAATTATCTGTAACAAGGGTACAAATATCAGCATGATTTGCTCTGAAGAAAGATAGAATTTTTTTAGCACGGAAATCAAATATAAAAACTAAGATTCTGTTCTGTTACAGATGATCAATACGCCGTATTCAATAGAAGTGAATACGCCGTATTAATCGATTGAATGAATACGCTGTATTGGACAGAAAGTTGGATACGCCGTATCCAATGGAAGTGGATACGCCGTATCGAGTTATCGACCAGAACAGTGTATTACGAAAACAATTAAATTAAACACACAAATATACAAACAAACAATTAAACTAACAAATATACAAAATATACAGAATATACAAGAATATACACTAATCTAATTAACACTACTCCTAAGGGTTAGATCTAATCTAATGTTAAAAACCAAAACATAAAATAAAAATCAAGATTAATTTTCACTCCCCGACAACGGCGCCAAAAACTTGATGTGTCGTTGTGTGGTGTTTATTTATGATAGTTCAAGTTTTAAATTTATATTTTGCCGACTTAACCAAAAACAACACTTTAACGGGCAGTGTACCCGGTCGGTGGTAGATTCGTGGTAAGTAGGGTGTCGAACACTTAAAGCGAGGTTAAATCTCTCAATTTATTTATATTTTGGTTATCTAATCTAAGTCAAACCTATGCTAATCCTATGTTAGTTCTAATCCTAATTCTAACAGGTAAAGGGGGGGAATCGTAATTCTATACATGTAAAAGGGGGTTTCAGCCTCGGACAGACAGCACTGGTTGGTCGGGATGACTACAATCAATTAAAAGATGACTATTATCAATTCAAGACACTTTAACCCACGCAAGCAAATTAATAGAAGATAAAAGAGCGGTCGATCCTTATGATAGAAAACTGTATTAGCCATCATTAATCCAATTAGGTGCAATGATTACTTATCTCGAAGAGGTATATCATTCTTAGACTTAGGCGGGACTTCATACTAAGACCTAGACACATTAATTCTGTCATAATTAAAACATCCACATAAAGCATCCTTATTTATTGATTATAATTCATCTAGAGGACGAAACCGTGTATGTCATACGAACCCTAGTTTATTAAGACTTTACTCACTTACCGCTTAACAGTAACTTGTGTTAGGTGGTAGTCCACAATCTAAACTATACCATTGATCAGAACTTATTCGTTAGTACTAAGCCACTACCTTCTACGGTAGAACCAGTTCAATCAGGCAAGCAAGCCGTTATTAGTGATCCTATTTGTTCCACCTAAACTCATTACTATATGGAGAGCTATCCCGAACTCTTAGCCTACGCCCAAACAACACCGAAGTTGTAGCTCTTTAAATATGTAGAACTAGACCCAGTTGAATGATATGTCGCATACTTAAGCATGTAAATAAGTATCATGCGATAAACATAATTAATAAATCATTGATAAATTAAGGAATCGAGATATAAACAAAACCAAACATTCAAATCTTCATAATAATGGCTAATACCCGAAGGTATTAGCCTTCAAACATCATAACTAATACAAGTGTAATTGTTTTAGCCAAGGTTAACTAACCGAGTTAACGAATGATATCAAAAACTAAACAATTACAAAAGTATAAGAAATTACACGTTGTCTTCTATGGATTGGATTGCGTTGCAAGACCTCTTCTGCTCTTTTTCTCTTTTGAAAATAAACTTTTATGGTTTAGGTATCGAGAATATGATTTAGCACACTTAAAACTCGTTTTTGAGTTTTCTATTTATACTATCTAGAAGTCGGTTCGATACGGCGTATCCAAGGGATTGGATACGAAGTATTGGAGTTTCTTGGAGTAGGGACCACGTTTGATATCTTCTAGAATATTTTATTCCCATAAAGCTTGAATACGACGTATTGCCTTTCCTGGATACGGCGTATTGATCTTCTTTCCTTTGTGGTCTTTGGTGAGTGCAGGCACGGATACGCGGTATCTTCCTTGATGGATACGGCGTATTGGTAGTCAGAATAGTAATCTTCAAAATATCTTCGTTTATGCTCCAGAATGCGCGCCTTTTGCTAATATTCACCAAGTACTCCATAATTACTGCAATTCTCAAATATAAACGATTAAGTAACAATTCTTTACAATAATTATACAAAATAAGTTAAATACATGGGATAAATGATGCTATAAAATAGAAGTTATTTGATGTCATCAATGATATCTAGACTAGTGAGTTGGCTCTCTCCAACCTTAGTCCATCAGACACGTGATCGACACTTTCTTCTGTACAATGACTCAAATGGTGCAGCCTTGATGCTGGTGTGGTAACTGTTGTTGTAAGAGAATTTAACTAATGGTAAATGATTATCCTAAACCTTTACGAAGTTAATTACACAAACCCGTAACATGTATTCCAACATTTGGATCATTCTTTTACTTTGCCCAAAAGTTTGTGGATGGTAAGCAGTACTCATGTCCAGACGAGTTCCTAAAGCTCTCTAGAGTGTCTGCCAAAACCTTGATGTGAATCGGCTATCTTGGTCTGAGATAATCGATATTGGTACTTCGTGCCTTGAAACTTTCCTTTATGTACAACCTTGTCAGCTTCTCCATCTTATCAGTGTCCTTAATTGGTAGGAAATGAGCGGACTTAGTAAGACGATCAATGATTACCTAAATGGTATCGTAACCACTTGATGTATTTGGAAACTTTGTAATAAAGTCCATTGTTATCCTCTCCCATTTCCATTGGGGTAACTCCGGCTGTACTAGCAAACCAGATGGCTTCTGATACTTAGCTTTCATCTTCGAGCATGTCAAACACTTGCTAACATATGTGGCAATATCTGCCTTCATGTTAGGCCACCAATATAGCTTCTTAAGATCATGATATATCTTATCCGATCCAGGATGGATGGAATATTTTAATTTATGTGACTCATGCATGATCAAAACTCTTAATCCACCGAAGTTTTGTAATCAACTCTTATTTCTAATACAACGAGTTCCATCATTACCAATTAAACTTTATAAAAACTTAAAACTTGATGTGCAATGCTAAATATTTTATGAAAATATTTTTTTATAAAGTTTACTTATAATTGTTGTGTAATATATTTGTATATTCTAAATCGCGACATTATTTTTAGGTTGCTTTTAGGACTTTTCTCGGTCTCTCGACATTTATTCTTGATATATTTTATCGCATTGCTTAAAGGTGAGTATTCATAGCCTCTTTTTCTATATTTCTTAGGGTGAAAATGATACTAAATAAATTTTGAAGTGTTTTAAGTGCCGCGAATAATTGTTTACTTGGTTTTGGACACTACTTGATATTAAATGGCTTATGTGTAGGCGTTGTTGGATCGGAGGGGTACGCCTACCTTATATTATTTGCATTTCTGGATTGGAGAGGTACGCCTACCTCATATTGTTTGCATTAATGGATCGGAGGGGTACGCCTACCTCATATTGTTTGCATTTCTGGATCAGAGGGGTATGCCTACCTCATATTGTTTGCATTTCTGGATCGGAGGGGTATGCCTACCTCATATTGTTTGCATTTCTGGATCGGAGGGGTACGCTAGGTATTGTTTGCATTTCTGGATCGGAGGGGTACGCCTACCTCATATTGGTTGCATTGTTGGATCGAAGGGGTACGCCTACCCCATGCTATGTGATGATTTAATTGCTTGTCTTTGTGTATAATATTCATATATGCCTTAATGGTTATGATTCGTAGCAAGAGTAGTAATTGTGTTAAACCTATGAATCTCACCAACATCATGTTGATGTTTTAAAGTATCATTTTCAGGAATATTGCTTGGAGGGAAGCTGCACGAATATGTATTTTGGAGACTCTTTATTTTTATACATTCGATAAAACTTCTTTTGAAAAATACTTTGTTTTGTAAATAATTTCTATTATTACATTCGATGAAAATTTTATCTAAACATTTTGTCATGTCTAAACACTTATGTTATTTTGAAACTGTTATGACTTGTTTGTAAACTCTGATCTTTTAATATATCGAATGTGAAACATTTTGAAATGTATTCTAAAATGTCTCAATTTGAGGTTGTTTTTTGTGACTTGTACTTCTTGTGCTATGACGTCGCACCCCAATGATACTGTTCCGCTGCAGTCAGATTTTGGGGGTGTGACAGAATGGTATCAGAGCTGAGGTCATAGAGAACTTGGTCGTTTTCAAAACCTAGACTATGACTATTTTTCAAAATTTAGAGTATCTCCTTGTTTTAATCGATATCCGTGTGCGCGTACTTCCTGATTCCTTATATTTACTCTCTCGAGCAATACTATTATTATTATATGGCTAATGATTATATAATATTTGACTTTCTTTTCGATTTCTTACACTCATCTTTGAGTTTATCACTAATTATTTATATAAAAGTAATTTATATAAATGTCGACTATTTTTGATCACTTATAACTACTTTCTAGAGCATCACTATATATTTATATAAATGTTGTTTATATAAATACTAAAACTCTTCTAAGACATTGTGAGTGACATAATGATCTCATCTATTTTCAAGACGTTGTGAGTCATACAACGGTCTCAAAAACCTTCTCAAGACATTGTTAGTTATACAATGGTCTCTAAAGTCTTTCAAGATTTTTCAATAAGACCATTTTCAACGATATTGAAACTCGACATAGTTGTCGATCCTAGTGGTTATTTTACTATTCGACTCCAAGTTTGAACACTCTCCTTGTACTTATGAAACATTTACGGCGTCACATAACCCACTGCATAGAAACATGACAGCTATCTTTACTCCATACCTTAATTCAATCAAATTTTGAAGCTGGAAGAATGCAACCTTGAATAGTAGTAACGTATAGAAATTTATAAGTCTCGTTAATTTTCATACCAATAAGATTATTCGTGAATGTTTATTCAAGACATTGTTATAAATTCTCTGAAGAGTAACTGGATTTGTTATAAATAAGACCATATCATTCTCGAAGAACTTTTTGGTACTTTCTAACATTAGTTTTGAAATAATTCCTCTTATGAGAATTCTTCTCCTTGGATCTTTCAAACTTTGGTCATATGAATGATCATATGACTCAACTTTATCTTTCATTGCTTCATCCCAATTGCTATTTTTCTCAAATGAACGAATAAGTCTAGTAGCTTCAAGCCCGTTCATACCTAGCTTTACTATCGACTTAATACTTTCGACTTAATACTTTTCAGACGTGAAAGTTTTTGACACAATTGAGAAAATTGTACGTATTCCCTTGTAGAATGATGACATACTCAAGGCTCATGGAGAACAACCCAAAGAAAATTTTGAACCCCTTACGACTATGAATATCGACGAGAAGAAACTCGAAGATTTTCTAATTTGTACGAATAGAGAATCTCGACCATCATAATTAATGATGACCTTTTATTTAAAACATTTCTTAAAAAAAACTTTCGATGTATTGTTTGCTTATTGGTACGGATATATTCACACCCTTTTATAATTAATTGCTTGTACAATTAATTTCCCATATCTCATTAAAATTCTTGATATACTATTTTCTTAGTATGTGTTTGTTTTAGCCATCTGGTATTAACTCTCTTTAACAATTAACTGTTTGTACAATTAATTCACGTATCTCGTTTAGCAATCTTGACATATTGTTTCTTTGAGATATGCCTCTTTCAGCAATTGGTATTAATACTTCGGCGGTTGCATCAGTTAATTTTACGGATGACTCTCTATAGTCTTTCATAATTCTTTACGTACGTTTCTTTTTTACCGTTATTATATTTTGATATCCTTGATTTCTACTTCTATCTCCCATTATTATGAACAATTAATTCTTTCGTTTGCTTGATTATTCATACATATAATTCTCTACTCTTCTTTAATTCGTAATTTGTTCATACGGATCAATCTCTATATTCATTCCTTTGATCTTTATAACATCTGTACATGTTCTTTTTACATACTCTCTCAAGTCGTTGAAACGTTCGTATTCCAATGCTCGCGACATCTTATATTGTTTATTCATATACTTTAATTTATTCCTCTCGTGATGCTATGACTATTTTTTATGATATATTCATTCTTTTGTTGCATTGATTAATGATTGTTTGTTGCATTGCTCATAAAAAAATATTTAATCTTTTTTTTAGGATTCTCAAATCCTAAATATCAAATTCATTATGACCTTTTTGTATTGGCTTTCATTTCCTTTGAAGATTAGTAATTTCTTTGATCCATATGTTCACATTAATTATCAGTACAAATTCATTTTTCGATCTTGACTTATTAATTCTTTTGTTTTCGTTTGTCTTCCCATCAGTACAAATATTTAATCCTTTCATCAAGGATTTTCATAACAATTGATTTGTACGTACATGCACATTGCATGCATTTTATGTATTTTCTATTTTTACTTAATATTTGTTTGACGAAAATAAGCAATGTATTGTTAGTCCTTAATTATACATAACCTGATCACTTATGTATAATTCAGGAAGGACCATGCTATGCTGAGAGTGGTCATCTTAAAATTTTATCGAAATCAATTTTCTAAATGTATTTCCAAAAAAAAAATTGTGTGCGTATATATAATTATTGCAAATACCCTCGTCACTTCTCGGATGCCTCGACAGCTGAAGTCACCAGTTGAACTCTGGGGACTAGAGTTCCCTTAGGGGAATCGACTGTAGTACCTCGTAAATTCGGGTCAATATTTTTAATTCATATTCTTTTATTTATTTTACTTATAAGTAAAATTTACTTTTTACGATTAACCGAATAGGTTGACTCCTGTTAATAATAAAACGTTTATTAAACGTGAATCCGATTTTAGACTAAATATTAGTCTACGTGCTCTACATATTTTATTATTTCAGAAAAGTATCCCACATGTTATAATTTTATTTTTATCATATACATTTTCGCTTTGTGGTTCCGCCTAAACTCTTATAATATTTTACGTTTGTACCCATTAGCCTAAACAATACACACCAATTAAAAATATAACACAAATTAAATGATATTTACCCTTTCCTTGCTAGATAACACTTAAAACCACATGGACACGTGGTAAACTAGTAAGACACTTATGTGTCTAGTTAAGGCTTTTCTTGAGACACTTGTCTAGGTAAGTCTTGCATGCCTTGAACTTTACAATACATCTCTCTCATTCTTGCACTTCATAGACTTTTTATTTTGTGCTTAGTTAATACAGTAACTCATCTTATCAAACGCGGTTCCTTTAATTCCTCCACTTTATTCTATGATTTCAGAAAGTAGTATATTCCATTTCATGTATATATAAAGACACTTGCCTACGGTGCACGTCAAGGAGGTTCTAGTTGGAACGTGTAAGGTTGATTGGTTCATGTTGGCTAGGTTTACTCGATCGGTTTGTATTCGGGTTAAATGTTTTGGTTCGTTCACCGGTGGGTTAACGGAGGTTCGATCTCATCTCGTTGAATTCTAGTGTTCGTGTTCGTGATCGAGCGGTGTTCATACTCATGGTCGTGACCATGCATAGTTTTAGCTCCACCTTGACCTTTCAAGGTTAGAATTATGTATCGGGTTGAGCTTTGGCATGGGTTCATATCGCATTTATGGGTTCACAACGGGGATTGCTAGAGTTTCGAGTTACTACTTGTGCTCATGATCGTGTTCGTAACTGTTCGAGTCAAGTTAAGTTCGTCGTTGTTCCTTTGGAGGTAATCTTTCGATCCATGTTATTGAATGTCGAAATCATGATGATTATACTTGTAATGATAAACGGTTTCAGGTTTGTGGTAAAAGGTTATAGGTCGTGTTTGGGGTTTGAGGTTGATCGAACGTTCGTTGTGTTCCATTTCGGTCCTATTACACTGCTTACTATGTAATATTTACATTATATGACTATGGAACTACGCCAAAAAAAAAGTATATACGATAAAGAAACCAAGTTATATAGTTACGAGACATTTGAAAATAGATCCATGATACATTCATTGCTTTGGTATGCATGAAGAAAAGATATTTATACACATAACACACGAAATGGAAGAAACAGGTCAAGAATATGTCTTCTTCATTTTTTAATTTTTATGACTTTTCATAAATGCCCCTCAAGTATTTAAATCTCTACAAAAAGAAGTTTAGATGATATATTAATAAAACACTTTTTAAAATATATTGTACTAGTTTAACCATTCATGTGTGACGTTGGTTTTATTACTGTGATTGGTTCTTTTCAAAATTAACATGTCTTTTGAGCATAAAATATTAGGTTTGAGAATGAATGAATAGGCTAATTATACAACATTAATATGAATCGACGAGTTATGACGAACTCTTATAGTTATAACATTTTCTAAATTAGTCATTTTATCAATATATGTTCATTACCAATTAAACTTTATAAAAACTTAAAACTTGATGTGCAATGCTAAATATTTTATGAAAATATTTTTTTTATAAAGTTTACTTATAATTGTTGTGTAATATATTTTTATATTCTAAATCGCGACATTATTTCTAGGTTGCTTTTAGGATTTCTCTTGGCATCTCGACAATTATTCTCGATATATTTTATCGCATTGCTTAAAGGTGAGTTCATAGCCCCTTTTCTATTTACTTGTTTTACAAACTCTACGGGGTGAGATTACATGCTTGTTTACCTTTGGACACAAGTACTTTCATGCGAATAATTGTTTACTTGGTTTTGGACATTATTTAATATTACATGGCTTATGTGTATGCATTTTTGGATCGGAGGGGTACGCCTACCTCATATTGTTTGCATTTCTAGATCGGAGGGGTACGCCTACCTCATATTGTTTGCATTTCTAGATCGGAGGGGTACGCCTACCTCATATTGTTTGCATTTCTGGATCGGAGGGGTACGCCTACCTTATATTGGTTGCATTTTTGGATCGGAGGGGTACGCCTACCCATACTGTGTGATGATTTAATTGCTTGTCTTTGTGTATAATATTCATGTATGGCCTAATGGTTATGATTCGCAGCAAGAGTAAGTAATTGTGTTAAACCTATGAATCTCACCAACATTATGTTGATGTTTTAAAGTATCATTTTAGGTATGTTGCTCGGAGAGAAGCCGCACGGATATGTATTTCGGAGACTCTTTATTTTTTAACATTTGATAGAACTTCTTTTGAAAAATACTGTGTTTTGTAAAGAATTTCTATTATTACATTCGATGAAAATTTTATCTAAACATTTTGTCATGTCTAAACACTTATGTTATTTTGAAACTGTTGGGACCTGTTTGTAAACTCTAATCTTTTAATATATCAAAAGTGAAACATTTTGAAATGTATTTTAAAACGTCTCAATTTGAGGTCGTTTTCTGTGACTTGTACTTCTTGTGCTATGACGTCACACCCCAATGATACCGTTCCGCTGCAGTCGAATTTTTGGGGGTGTGACACGTTTGCTATAGGATGATCCTTAGTCCATTTACCAAAGGTGTTTAAATGGAGTGTGGATTTGTCTCACATTCGATGATGATCCTTGAGAAGTTGATTCTTCATGAAGAGATTCATGAAGTGGATCATCACAAAAAGTTGGTGTTTTTGAGGATTCTTTAAAACATTGAGAAATATTTGGAGAATGTTCTTGTTCTTGTGTTGATGGAATACTTGTTGATGGAGCATCCTGGTCAATGGAAGTTGACACTTGAGAATCGGCTAAAACCATAGCTCTCGGGGCAGGAGCTTCTTGAACTGGAGTAACAGCAATTGATGGAGGATTGAAATATTCATCGAACATAGGTTGAAACAAGTGATCCCAATCATCTCTGTTTGGTGGAATACAAGGTTGTTGAGAAATAAGGTTTGGAATGAGTCCTGAACTGGATGTTGCAGGAGTCATAGAATGAAGCCCGGAGTCCTGAACTGAATTGTTCAGAAGCCATAACTGTCAGCTCATCGAATGTCACATGAATTGTTTCTATAATTTTTCGGGTTCTTTTGTTGTAGATTCTGAACGCTTTCTTTGCGGGTGCGTAACCAACGAAAATACCAATGTCAGCTTTTGCATCTAATTTACCCAGGTCAACAGAGTGCACCAAAGAACAATAAAAAACTCGATAATCCGATTTTATATCTTGCTTAGGCTCATATGGAGTTTTTTGTATCGAAGGTGGAATAAGAAATATTTTGGGTGTTCGGAGCTGTATGATTGCTGCTAGCCACATAATTAGTAAGAGAGCTTTAGAAAATTTTACATTGATTCGAGCAGGTTCTATAATAGTTTTGGTTTTGCCTTTCGACATCGCCGTTCTGCTGTGGAAGGAGTGTGGGCAACAGATGTTTGATGCGAGATGCCAATATTTTCATAAAATTCACGAAGTGTCTGATTGACAAATTCGGTTCCATTATCTGTTCGAACATTACGGACAGTCGCATTCAAACGAACTTGAATATTTTTTATGCATTTAATTATGGCCTCATGAGCTTCATCTTTTGACCTCAAAAATCTGACCAAGTAAATCTTGAGTAATCATCGACAATCACTAAGATATACCTTTTCCCGTTAATACTCGCCACACGCACCGGGCCACACAAATCCATATGCAATAGATATAATTTTTCTTGGTTAGTGTCTTCAGCTTTGGGTTGATGAGAGGATTTCTTGCTTTTTCCTAATGCACATGCTGAACACAGATGATCTTTTTGAAATTTAAGTCTTGGAAGGTGGTATGTGCTTAAATACACATACCTTTTACTTAATAAAACAAGCTAAAAAGACCAATAATGACCAATAATTCATGAAAAATACAGTGTATATGTGTGTTTTGATTATTTTGCTATGTAGATAACGGATATCCGCAAAAGGACAAAAAACGAAGCAATAAGAACAAAACCGGGCAAGAGATTGAAATGAGCGTGAAGAGTCGAAGCCGAAGACGAAGTCTAGATAATGGGCCAACCTAGACCCAAATTAATGGGCCAATTCAGCTCATTAGGATATTACCTTATAAACCTATGAGCTTTTATACCTTATAAATCCAATCCATTATCCAATTCATGACCAAGCCCAATATAAAAGCCCAACATACCCTCACCATTGGACCAAGTCAACCCTTAGTTATAAACACACACTAGGTCAACATTTACTGTTGATCTTCTTGTTCCCTCCCATTTTTACACTGAACACACGCTCAAGGTAAATCAAATCCAAGCACCCTCACTTACCCCGCCATATAGAAGCCTTCCACCTGACACTTTGGCAGGCCACGTTGGCAATCCCAACGCATATGATTGGCTAATATTACGTAACACTTCATGAAGGGCTTAGATTGATTGCGTGAAGATTGGTTTTGATTGGATGGACGAGATTGATGGATTGGGGAGCGTCCTCAGGCTCTAGAAGGATCTTTCCATCACTATAAATAGAGATGAAGATCACACATAGCAAATTATCTAGGAGTAGGAGTAGTGTAGCTTAGAGTAGCTTATAGTAGCTTATTGTATTTCAGCTTATTTCCTGCTTATTTTTAATGTAATTCCCTTTTAAAACTTGTAATCACTTTTGATATCAATAAAATTCAAGTTTCGTTAAAATTTTGTTTTATGTTCTAGTTTTACTATTATGTAAATTTACTTAAACTATGTTTAGAAACGACTCAATAAGATCAATAAGCTCACATTTCCTAATAAGCTAGTCCTAATCCAGTTAAACTCTCTAAGGCTTAACTGAATAAGCTAATCACTTAAAACAGTCATTTACCTATGCTTATAATGGAATGCTTTTTGGATGATAAGCCAGAAAGGGAATGGCTTATTGGACCCCACTAGCTTGTGCAAACAAGCTAGATCTTGTTGATAAGCTATTTTGAGTGTTTATTATCCTTGTTTTGAGCAAGGGATCTGATTCGTAGTTTTATATACCAAATATATATATATATATATATATAAAATATAACCTTAAGAGAAATTAAGAAAATTACCAAGTTACCCTTGATAAAATTCACTCTCAAAA